>LAXH01000037.1:52474-93401 GCA_001006505.1 Tilletia horrida
TTGTTGCCGCGTCTCGGCCGAAATAACAATTTCGAAAGTTGACTTGAGATCTGGGAATGCATCATGAACGCAGCTCAGCCTTCGACCTTCCCTGCCTTGACCACGCATACATACCGGATCTCTTCACAAAGGCAAAGTGGTGGCCATCTAGCGTCAAGGGTCGCAAGGCCTGTGTATGCGCTCGACATCATGAGCTATGCGGAAGCGTCCAGCAGCTTGCGCTTCGGGTTGGCATACAACCAGATCCAACGGGACGACGCCGAACAGCAGCTGCTCGACACTTATGTCAAGAATGCAGCTGAGCTCAAACCAGTCAGCACTCGGAAGCTACCCCAGGCTGCTCTACGTGCGGCTGCGCTGGTAGATTATGACCAGGGCAACTCTGCCGCGGCGGCAGTACACCCACCGAGCTTGGCCGCTCTGGCGCTGGAAGTCACGGCTCGCAATTTCCCAAAGTTGCTTCGGATTACGCAGTCGGCCACGGGCGAGGAGGAAGATGCTGAGCCTCGCGAGCAAAAGCCTGCTGCAGCAACGGCTGATCATCGTCAGAGCAGAAGGGTAGCAGCGATCGCAAGCGGGCGAGCGTTTTCCGGTGTTGGATCCAGCTCCAGATACATTGGCTCTGACGGCAAGCCCTCCCCTGAGCTCAGCCGGCACACGCACGATCTTCTCCGGCTTCTTCAGCCTCAACACCTGGCCGACCTGCAAATCCTTCTGCAACGCTATCATCGACGATCGCTCACCATACTCACGCTGCGTCGCTACTTTCTCCCGCCCATCAACCCACGCCTCAACATTTCCCCCGCCATCCCGCTCGTCACCGAGCAGCCAGACTCGGGTCCAGTCAAGCTCGTATCTGCCGCCACCGCGCAAGCCAAACACCTCACACATGCATCTTTGATCGCTCTTAATCGGCTCGACGCCAAGTTTTTCGCCAAGTTTGCATTACAAGCCACCGCGCTGGAATACCTGGACTTGTCCGCATGTCTCAACGTCAATGCAAACCTGATCTGGGCCCTTGCCAAAGGTTGCAAGGAAGAGGGCAAGATCAGCCGGATCCGATATCTCAATCTGGACGCTACAGCTGTGGGCGCGCAAGGTGTCGCTCTGGTCATCGCCAATTTCCATCAGCTAGAGGTGTTGAAACTCGCAAATGTACACGGACTGGTGAGTAGCTTGATTGATGATACATGCTTGAAGTTGACAATGCTTAACTACATGCTCTCTCACCAGGATGATGCTGTTCTTCCTGCAACCATCCTACATAATATCTCCACGGCAGCGGACCAGAGCAACAGCGAGCTCTCCTCCCGTCCCCTTTGTCGGTTACGATCACTGAAACTTCGACGCACCCAGGTCGGCAACGAATCCTTATCCCTCCTGTTGGGCATGTGTGATCCCGAGATCCTTCATACCCTGGATATGGGATTTACGCGCTGCACGTTGGAAGGATTGCTCGAAGCGATCCAAGCGCCGGCTTCTAATGATTCCCAACCCTCGAATGAGCCCAATTCTGGCGAACGGTCAAATGTGCACGAGGATGAACACAGTGGATCAGGCGCACGTACTCCGATATTGCCTAACCTGGCGCACCTCCCTTTCCTGCCTACCTCAAACGAGGGTCCCGCGGACGGGCGCAACGAACAAGAGGCGGTGCAGCCGCCACCTTTCACCACAAATTTCAACTTCCGGAAGCTGTCCCTTTCCGGGTTGCGCTTGCACTCCTCGCGCGGCGCTGTACCCAACCGGCTCCGACCATTGCAAGATCTGTTACGCACTCAGACTGATCTACAAAGCCTCTACCTACAAAGGGTGCCCCACTTTAGTCAAGATTGGGATCACGTTCAAGAATTGACTGCCGTGCTCAAGGACGGCCTGCGAAACATACTCGAACAGCGGGCAGGGCCAAACGGCTTGCCCGATCCGGAGTATAGAGGTGCGATAGAAGGTATCGGTTCGCCTGTACCCCTCTTTCGGAAACTGGTGCTTTCCAATAATCCCGCTCTGGCCTACTCGGTGCACAATGGTGCCACAAGATCCTTTCGCGGCTGGGTATACGCCCACCAGCTCAAGGAACAGGAGGAGGCGGAAGCTGGAGAGCTGGCTCAGCTGATGAAGACCGTCGGTGTCTTCTGTGAGGTAAGGGTGATCATGGCATGATTACGGGTTTGTCGAAGTGATACTGACATTGTGTTATCTTCGCAGGAGGTGAGATTGTCCGACATCAATCTGCTTACGGCGCATCTTTCTTTGTCGCCTTATCAGCGTATTCTGGAGCTCGACCACACCGGTATTGACGATGCGATGTTGCTTGACGCTCTCCAGCGAGCGGGAATGGTCCTCAAATCAGAAGACACGGAAGCCAAGCCCGAGGTCCAAGACACCGAATCCTCTGCGACTGGACGGACAAGGAGCGGTCGGGCTGCACCGAAGCGTGCCGACCAAAAAGGCAAAGCAAAGGCAGAGGAAACCCAAAAGCCGAATCTGATAGTTGGGAACTTGCGCAGGATTAATCTTACGGACGCTAAGGTCTCAGGTAGGTTGCATCATCATCCCTGGATCCACGCATGTCTTCAAGAGATGACTGACACGATTGTTTTTCCCAACTGCAATTCTAGATAATTCACTTCGCCCGCTTCTAGAGGCTAATCCATACCTACAAGAGATCGACCTGACATCGTGTAGGAGCGTTCCCATCGGTGCACGGCGAAACTATTTTGAACACGTGTACGGCGAGGATAGTGCCGATTATAACAGCTACGATGACACAGAGGAAGATTCGGAGGCAGGTCAGACCAGACGCACACGTAACAGCCGAAAGAACCCGTCTCGCTCGAGATCAGATCGACGCGCAGTGGTCGCGAGACGCCAAGCTGCCTCTGGCACGACACTCACGCGCCAAGAAATGCACGACGATGACTTTGTTGCGAATAGCGATAGCGATTACGACGAGTATGCTTCCCTGCGATCGAAGAGGCGCTCCAGCTCGACTCCCAGTCCACGCAAGCGTGCTGCGCCGGCGGGGTCCCGTTCGCCTTCGAAGCAGCAGCGCAAGTCATCTGCTTCGGCCCAGAGGAAGGCGCAGGAGGAAATGCTTGATCGCATCAAAAATGCCAAGACTGCGCGTTTGGCTGCGACAGCTCGACTGCATGCCTCGGGGTCGTATCCTAGCACATCCAGGGCAAGTAGCTTTTCAGAGACGAAGAATCCTTATTTAAGAAATCGTCCGAGCGCGTCTTCGTCTTCCTCCACTCATTCTCCGCAGAAACGGCGCTATGTGGACGAGGATACTGACGAAGAGTCCGAGGCGTCTGACAGCGAGGAGGATGACGACGACGACGACGAAAGCGATGACGACGCTGACTCCCGTCCACTCGCACATCGCGTGAGCCGCACAGCAAGGACTGCTGCTGCGTCTGGACCTTCTCGCCGATCGCGTCCAAAACGAGTGGCAACCCGAGGCCTGTCCTTCGTGGACAAGAATTGGGATGAAGGCGACGAGGAGAACGATCCGGATTTCGAGCTGGAAACCTCACAGCGTCGTCCACGGGCGTCATCATCCTCACCACGCAAGCCATTTAGCGCGTCAGGATCGGCGCCGCGCTCCTCCCTCCGTCAAGGCACTCAGTCGCCGTTTACCTCTTCAGCACCGGCAGCCTCCACCTCGACGTCTGAGCCTAGCAGTAGCAGACCCCAAAGGAATTCAACGTCGAGACGGAGCGCTAGTCCGACGCGAGCCCGTTCAAGTCGTTCACGCGAGCTTCAGAATGGTGCTCAACAGGGTGCCCGTGACGCACGGGCGGCCAAACGAGCCAGGAACTAAATTAGGATGCCCTCCCAGGCTCTTCCACCTTCGAAACAGACACCTAATGATTCATCTTCATCTGGATTCTGGAGGCCGCACGGCTTGACCGCTGGAACCCAAGCTCGCATCCCTTCCCAAGCTCTGTACATTTGTGTTTCGCATTCATGTTGAAAGTATCTGCTCCCTGTATTTTTAACCATCTCAATCGCATCTCGTCTTGGTGTCAGCTGAATGATATCGCGGGTATCGATTTGCATTGCACTTTCAAGTGACTGCTAGAGGAACTGCAGACAGTTTTGGGAAGGGCTCTTGTTGGCTGAGCACGACCATCTGATGAGAATGCGAGATGTAGCCCTTGACATAACCCTGATGATTGAAGGACAATGTGCGATCAGTCCAGTTACCCTTTCCCTTGGACCTGGTGCGTTGTTCCTTTGCTCACCTTTGCAATCATGACAGCCACCTGCCACTCCACTTCCTCTTGACTCAGCCCATCTTCCTCGATCTCATCCAATTCCATCGCTCCCGTCCCCGCCTCAGCTACCGCCGGTCTCTTGCTCCCACTACTCCGGCTCCGGTCCGCAGCCAGCTTGAGTACAGCACCCAACATGCCCACAGGCAACCGACTTTTGGATCCGTTTGCGCGCCAGCATTTTTGGAAGAGGGCGCGGACGCCGACCTCTCGTGCGCGCTCGCAGGCAAGGTAAGTCCTGCTCCGCACCAGTGCTCGCTCGATATAAGGATCCGAAAGCAGGGTGGAGGTGTAGAGGAAGGGGTTCGGCGCTCGCATGGCTGTGCTGAGAGGCGTGTAGACCTTGTCGAGGTGTGGGAAGAGGGAGAGGAGGTAGGGCGAGGGCAGGTATCCGCGGAGGAGGCGGGTCGGGATTAGGTAGGTCAAAATCATTCTAGGCCGGTGATGGGAAAAGGGGTTCAGATGGGCGCAACAAGGCTGATACGCGATACTTCCAAGACTCACTGTTGGTTGTGTGTTGCTACTGTGAGACAATTGTTGAGGCACCATTGTAGCTCTTGCTCCGCCTGTCATGTCCAAAAGTGGAAGGAGCTCAGTCAACGGAAAACACGCGTACCGGGAAGATGGACTCACCTTTGGGTATTCCTCCCCTTGGAAGGCAAGGACACCGATGTAGTACCGGAATGTGACTTGGTGAGCGCGGGGAAAGGCTTCGAGTGGTGGGATGTCGGCAGCATTCAGCGCGCGAATGATGTTCTTACACAGGTGTGACGTTTTGAGCTGGATAACGTGGAGCAGGAAGCTCTTTCAGTCGAGCTGTTCCCTTTCTGAGCATCCTCGACATTTACTGACCTTGAAGTAGACCCTGAATATGAGACCGACCACCTCGTAAGTCCCCCACTTTCTGCTGAATTCGATTGGAGACGCCCGATCGGCCACACAAGCCGAGAAGGCCTTGTTGAGCTGCCGTGCAAATTCCTCAGTGTGAGCGTTGGGCTTGTGACTGCTGTTCACTGCCGGGATGGGCGCACTTGCTCCTGTAGAGCTACTGGCAGCTGCACCGCCGTTGGAGATGGAGACAGCTGCCAGTGCAGCCGCAGCGGAGGCGCGGTCGGCATCGTGGCTCAGTCTGCGATGGTCGTGTAGGAGGAGTCGGAGAAATGGAATCGCCCAGCGTCCTGATTGGAGCGAGCCAAAGACGCGAAGGTAGAGGCTGCAGAGTGTAGATGTCTCTGAATTCAGCCTCTCCGACGCGATCATGAAATGTGCTCAGGCGATCCTCACCTTATGACTTCGGCATGCGCTTTCGTTGCATTGCTTAGCGCCTCGGCCTCTATGGCGAGCTGCTGCATGCTAGGATGAGCTCCTACAACGCGGGGCGGGATGGATGAGAGATGATGCAGACACTCCACATGGCGCAAGCACAGATCGTCCCACGGCGACGTGAGAAAGCCGTTGCAAGCTCGCAGGCCGAGGACGATATGGCGAGGAGTTCGGTCGCGGACCTTGCTGATCAGGGAGTGAGCCAAGGGAGAATGCACAGCGAAGAGGGCGGCCAGATGATCCGCCGAGGAGGACGAGGTGGCGGCGATGACCGCATCTGCAAACTCAGGTAGCAGCATGACTTCCTTCCCTTCCTCGCACTACTGGTCGTGTTGGTTGTCTTCGAGCCCGAGAAGGTTGACTCTGGCTCGAATGCATGGGGTGGGGATTGAGAGATAACCACGTGGTTATCTTATCCACACTGCTCAACCCTGACAGCATCAACACCTCTGTCCTTTGAGGCAAGGTGTTGAGGGAAGTCAGTCTAGCAGAGACAGACTCCCTCGCTCCTCAGTGCTTGCAGCTCCTGAATGTCGGACAAGCAGATTTCTGCAATCGGCAGATATCTTGGCTAACTTCTGCAGTGCCGCCTTGTATGTCTGATTTCAGAGTGGCGAGTCCTCTCTTACATCTAGCCAAAGCTACGCAAGGAGATGCTGACGTCCCGCTTCGCTGGCGCTGTTCCAACAGCCAGGTTCCTACTAGAGCCAGCTTTCTCTTCCAGAGCGGTACGCATGGCATTCTCCAGGGCGGTGCGAGCCGCCGGTGCAAGTTGACCGATCGCCTCGCGGAATGCGGCTGGGTGGGAGGTCGCCATACCAAGTAGCAGCCCCGCTGGCGGGCTGAGGGGACTGTCCGCTGGTGCATGCTCCAAGCAGCTCGCCAATGTCGGAAGCACGACTCCGGCGATGTGTGCCTCTGTTCAATGAAGGAGGATGGTCAGAGGCTTGTGATGTGCCGGCTTCCTCCAACTATGATACCAGACTCACTGTACTCTGGCGGTGCCGAATCAAATACACTGATCAGAGCCGCATACATCTCTTTGGCGATGTCCTCGGCGACTTGGGTTTCAGTCTGCTCCTCAGCTCCATCTTCGGCATCCTTTTTGACGGCGTTGTCCTTCTCAGCCTTGAGCGCCGATGTGGTACCTTCGACCAGCACGGGCAAAAGCTGACCGACGCAGAAACGTATCGCTGGAACCTCTCGCGAGGAACCCGCAATGAGGAGTCTCAGACAACCCGTTGCTGTGGTTCGGACAGCGGTTGCAACCGTTGTCGATATGGCGTAGTGTCCGACAAGGTAGCTGGAGTACTCCAGAACTGCCTCGCTGACTGGTGCATCCGCCGAAAGGGATGTCAAAACGACAGCAATGCTGAGTAGATTGGAGCGGATTTTGATCGACGGTCCTGTGCCGCTTCGCCCGCTGCACAGCAAGAACGAAGGTTGAGACGTTAGCTCCGGTCCATACCACGTTTATCTTGGTGTTACACTCACCTCATGTCATCGATGTTGGCTAAGCAGGAGGATAGGAAGGTATGTAATGCCTTCTGAACGCTCGTGCGGTCCGAAAGGGCACAGGTCCTCTCTGCCAAGGCTTTGAGGGAGGGCAGAGTCGGCGACATCAGGTCGGCAGTGGCATGATCGTCTTCCAAGAGATCTGCAGCCAAACAAAATCAATGCTCTGCAGGACCAAGGTATGTACAATTTCAAAACTTACCGGAGAAGAGGGCCAAGGTTATGGAATAGATTCGCAGCTTGACCTCTTCACTCGAAGAATTCACCAACCTGAAGAGCACGCTGCACCCCTGATTGACAACGCTCGCTCGTTCCGCAAGGGCCGAGCGTGATGACAGTGTCGAGTTCAGCGCATGGAAGACAAGGCGCAGCAATCCAGCCGATTTTGGATCGATCTCATCAGCCCTGTCGGAAAAGTTGATGAGGGCTCAGCAGGCCATTGTGGGAAGCCATCCTCGTGCCGAAGTACTTACTTTTTCTGTTCAACTTGTTTAGCACCGAGCGGGAGAAGTGCAGCCAAAGAGTCGATGAGAGACAAGACCTCAATTTGGATGTGACCCGGCTCGCCAACAATGAGTCGGTATAACAGTATCGATAGTTCCGAGACATCCACGGCATCGCCACGGTACTCTGCAAGAGTAGGAGAAGTGCAAAGGTGTCGAATCGCTTGCAGACACACAATCATGTTCTCCGACCTGATCGCCCGCTCCGCTGCATCTACGCCAATTGTGCTTGTAGACTGTGCCAGGTGTTCGAATGCGAGGCCATAAATCACTCGGGCAATCACAGCCGGCGGCGCGCTGACCTTGTTGTCAGGAATTTCATCACCACTCGAAGTGGATCCCGAATAAGTCACCGCTTTCAGGATCTTCACCCACGCCCGATCCAGGTACTTTTGTTAAGATTCAAAGGATCAAACCAGTTAGTCTCATCTTACAGCGGACGTGCACCTCGCCAAGGTCCATTCAAGACTTACGGATCCATAGACTTCAGATGCCAAGGCGCGATCGCCGTCCGTTGCTCCAGCATCGAGCATTGCTTCCTCGTTCTGACTGCTAGCTCTGATCAGAGCATACTCTTGAAGCACTTGCATCCACGACTCTGACAGACTGTCTCGATGCTGTTTGATGACGTCCACGAGGTATGGCCGCTGCTCACTTGCAATCTGCAGTTCCGCCCAGGCCGACAAGACGGCGACGCGAAGCATCGATCGCGCATTGGCTGAGAGGGATGCGACATCTCCGAAGCTGGCGGAGGAATCTAGACATGCTTGAAGGGCCTGGACGAGCTGCTTCAGAATGCGGCCCATCTTGTCGACCTCCTTGACGATGCCAGACCCCACAAAGACGGCACAAACCTCACATGCCAGAGCCAAGACCTCGGGTGTGCTATCTGCGTTGAAGGCTGGCGTCAAGGCCGCTGCCAAAGGTGCCTGATGCTGCTCCATCAGCAGAGCTTCGGGGAAATCTGGATCCCTCGCTTGGGAGAAGTTGACGATGACATCGCGCAACAGAACCAGTCCCTCCAGCCGAATCTCCGTATTGGCAGCCGTACTGGCGCTAAAAGCAACTCGGATGAGGTCACCCACGCGACTGCTCATCGTTTTGGTCGTTCCTGTTGGCGCACTAAAGTGCTCGAGCCGACCAGATTGCCGCACGGTGATGAAAAGCTCGTGGAGACATTGTAGGGCAAACAATTGCGTCCTCCAGCGACTGCCTCGTCCGCTCTGTCCAGCTCCAGATTGGTCGCCCAGATCGATTTGAGCCATCTCCTCATCCTGCAAGGCGTTCGCAACTGCAGCAGCGGAGTTTACCGGCTTGGCGATGCTCGCCGCTCCTGTACGGCGCGCCCCTATTCCTGCGCCAGTCATAATTCTTTGACAAAGGTCGATCCAGGCCGTTGGATTGAGCTCGGCCGTTTGCCGTAGCCAGCTGGTGATGACTTCCCTGACTCCTTGGATCGAAGGATTAGTGTCGAGCTGGACGAAGAAGGTCTCCACGAGCTCGTTTCCACCAAACTTGCTCATCTGCAGAGCCTGCTTCTGCACCAGCTGATAGAAGGAATTGATCGCGGCCACCTTGACTGGCTGAACATTGGACTGGAGTAAAATGCGCAGTTGACCAATCCAAGCACTGGTGTCCAGCACATCTGGTGCAAACATGCCGAGATGCTGAATGGCCTTCGTAGCTTCAACCAGCACTCCGTCGTCCGTTTCGCGAGTGAATTCGCTAAGCAGAATCAGGATCAACGATCGCAACCGGACAGATTCCCGCAGGTCAGGACCGAGGACACCGATCAGCGAATGTACGACCCGACACAAGATTTGATGCGCCGGCAAGTCCGCTTTGAGATTGGCGGATCCTACACTTCCTCCCTCGCCTTCGTGCGTCTCTTGCATGTACAACTTGATCACCATCGCGATCGTGCTGGCAACAAAGGTGCTATAACTCAAGCCCGCCGCGTCGATGACGATTTGTAACGCGTCCAGGGCCCAGAAGTGGACGACGGGGTGTGGATCGCTACATAGCGACATGAGCACGTTGACCACCGTCTTTGTCAACGGCCCTGCTGCAAGCCCACCGACATGTTTGTAGATGGCCCCGAAGCTCAATGCGCACCCTGCTCGGGCATCTGGGTCGCGATTGCTGACCACTTGATCCACCAGGAACTGCACCTGGGACGAGATGGCGGCAGATCCACTGATCGAGGCCAGACGACCGTATGCCTCGCTGGCCACCGTACGCAAGGTGGCGTCGTTTTGAAGCATGCACTCGCGGATGATCTCGCGCATTGCGGTTGCCAGACGGTCGTTGCTGAACCCTGCCGGTCTTCGCCCGCCTGCAATCTGCGTCCCCTGAGCTGCACAACACAATGCACCTAGGATGGCCACGCTGGCATTGAATTGGATCGCGAGCCTGCGGCCAGGATTTCGATCCAGCTTGGAGCTTCTGCAGAATTGGAGCAGGGTCTCCATCGTTGAGATTTGTGTCTCTCGTTCTTGATACGGAAAGAAGGCGGCGAAGAGCTCGATGGAAGCATCCACGACGCCGGTTGCGGATGGAGGTTGTGCTGGCTGCCACTGTAGCTCCTCTGCGTCACGGCGTACTCCGCGCTGATTGCCGAGGTAGAGGCCGACCGCATCGTGCTCCGGAGCCAACAGGATCGGGGTCGAGCTGAGTTCGTCCAATCTGCTTTCAACCGCGTCTCGGTTGAGCCGATCGGACTCTACATCTGCTCCGCCTCCGCTGCTGCTCCCATCTCCTGGTACTCCTCTTCCATTCTTTCCATCGCTACCGCTATGTACCGCAAGCCCGAGCATGGAGAAGAATGAGGCAGCCGCTTGATCGTCTTCCCGTCTTGCGCGCGAGCCGGGGTGGAGGGAAGTGACACCGAACGCGTATCCATCCGTACACGACCACAGCGTGCTGAAGGAGCCGGAGCTGGCCGCAATCGCGGCTTGGGTAGAACTGCCGACGTACCGATCCGGTTCCGCAAATGTTTGAACGGCCGAGACGAGCAAGTCGTGTTGAAGGGGCTCAATGGCTGATGTCCGAGCCAGAGCGGAGAAGCATCTGGTGAGTCTCCACCTAAGCATGTGCTCACGGTCCAGCAAGGTGAGGGAAGCGCGAGGTAGGCCGGGCACTTGTTCCTGAGAAATGCCTGGATGCCTGGCGGAGAAGGCATTGACAAAGACAAGACTGTTGCTGAGGTATGCTACCAATTTGCGAGAAGATTCGAGGGTGAGCAAGGCAGGACCATTGTGAACCAGGAATGCATAGACCGCTCCCAGTGCGCATTCTCGCACATGGAGTAAGAAGCCCCATTCGGACTCTGTCCTTCCTTCGGGCCCACTCGCCAGATCTCTTGGGGAAGGTTTGGGGAGCGCATTTCTCCACAGATTGAAGAGTTGAGGTAGCTGTGGTCGCACGAAGCTTGGCCCGAGTGACATCAGCCCGCCGATTAAGATCCAAGCGACATTGATCTGGACTGAGGAGATGGGCAGGTCGTACTCGCTGCTCGTCTTAAGAAGCTGCAAGGACGTTTCGAAAACTTTGGTGCCGTGGTGCGATGATGCATACAGGGGCCGGTTCGGAATGATGCTGACAAGAGCCGCCAGCGCGCGTGCTTGACCGACACATCTGCGTGGCAAGTCGCGTGGAGCGCCGGATACAGCTGCTACTCCTGCCTTGGCGTTGTTGGCCAAGGAGGTGAGACTGGTGTTGAGCATGGCGAGCAAGGCTGAGATGGACCCGTCGAGAGACGCAGGATGAATAAGGCAGAGTTGTCGCAAGCACCATGCGGCAGCGATCTGTACCGAGTGACTCGAGTGGCCCACGCATCGTTGGAGCGGATCTTGCAACAGCTCCATCAGCTGAGGCGGAACCGTGCCCAACTGACCGAGCAGAGCAGCGACCTCACGCAAGGCGAGCACCATCGTTGCTTTGGAAGGCGCCTGTTGACCTGGGAGGACGACTGGATATTTCTTCAGGTACGAAGAACCCAGCTCTTCCACCGCCGCGACCTGAGCCGACTCGCTCAGCATCTGCTCCCCGATGAGCTTCCTCAGGAGCAGCAAAACCCCCTGTCTGACGAACAGCTCCTCCGCACTATTGACGCAGGTGCGCGCATTGTTGGGCAGGTCCACGCAGAGATGAGACACGATGAGCGGGTAGTTGGTCTCCACCCATCCCACACCCAACTCGGTGAAGAGAAGCGCATGAATGTTGAAGATGGCAGCTCGAACGCGACGCGAGCTTGTGGGCTTGTTGAACATGCCCGCAATGTGATCGAGCATTGCTTTGGGAGTAAGGAGGTAGAGTTCGACCGCGTCGGAGGCTGAAGCTGCGCTTGCCGCTGCAGCCTTCGCGTCTTCTTCGTCAGAGTCGTCTGCGGGAGGTGCATCTTTAGGCTTCTTCTTGTTGGACGCGGCAGAGCCTTTCGCAGCGGCGGGCCGCGACGAGGGTGGCAGAACAGCAGCTCTTTGGGTGCCTGCGAGGATCTGAGCGCAGAGCTTCGCAAGAGACTGGACCGTCTTCGGGTCAGCACCGTCCATTACCTTGAATGCAGTGCTCAGAATATTCTCCGTTTCGGCACGAGCTGATACAACTGGCGGTCCATGCTCGAGGAGGGCGACCAGCGCATCTGCCGAGCCGCGCACGACTGGGCTTGCCTTGTCGGATAATGCAGTCCGAAGCCGAGTCATGGTCTCCTTGGCCATGGTGTCATTCAAGCTCTTTCCACCTTGTCGAAGCAGGCGTTGCAGGCATCGAAGAGCGTGATGGCGGAGAATGACAGGCTGACTTGACGACTTGAGCACCTTGAGGGTGAGAGTAAGGAGCTCGGCAAAGAGCGACATGACCTGCTGCCCCATGGAGCCGAAGATGACACCGGCAACGTGCAGGGCTGCCACTTTGGATTCTCTCTCTGGGGCGGTATTCTTGTTGTCATCATTAGCCACCTTGATAAGAGTGCTTATAACATCGAAGAGGTTGCGACTGTCGCCTTTGGAGAGCAGGGAGACGAAGCACCGTCCGATGAGGTGTCGCTCTGGTCTGCCTACTTTGACGACGGCAGAGTCGGAGGAGGGCGATGCGGAGGAAGAGATGGTGTTGTCTGCTCGGTCGATGTGGACCAGCCGGAGGAGAGTCTTTTCCAAGTCCTTCTGGATTGGTCTGAGGGATTCCTGAAACAAGGAAGAATAAAGACTATGTGAGCGGTGTCTTCAGCGCCAAGCACGAGAGGCTCAACATACTGGCGATGACTGCTGGATTGCAGCTTCGGCTTTGGACAGCCACTGGAGCAAGAATATCTCGCCTTGCTCGTTCTTCACAGCTGTGCTGAGCTTGACCTGAGCGAGAGAAGGCACGTCAGCAGCTAGCATGTGGACCTGGCAAGGGAAAGCAGACCCACCTCATCCAGTTTGAGGTAGGAATCCAGAGCGGGTGATGAAGAGTCTGCACCTGCTGGTGGGGATGGCAGCATGTTGAAGATGGACGGCCGAGTAGCCATCTCGGCGTCGAGATCATCGAACGCTGTCATCTTGAGCTCGTCCTCCTATGCTCCCTTGCACGTCGTCGCTTGGAAGCCGAGAGAGGGACAGTTCGAGCGTCGAGCTGTTGAGAAGGCCCCAACCCCGGCCACCCTTCCGCCGGAAGCGTGGGAAACTATGCTCGTCAGGTGGAGGCCAACCAGACAAAGGGAAATGTGCCTCTAAGCCTGGGTGCGAACCAGGGTTTAAAAAGTCACGTGCATGACGCTTGTCACCTTTTTGTCAGACACAAAAACTGGGTCTGGGAGCGCTTGGGCCCCGCGAGTCTGGCTTGATCGAGTTGAACAAGACTGTTTTGAGACTTTGCGAGAGACTAACTGTCCAGTTGCTTCTCCCAAATCCACTGTGGGTTCATCCCTCACCACCAGGGGTTATTTCCCATCCGTATCCAGCAACTTGTTCCTTGCTTAAGGCCAAAGGTTCGCTCATCCGCCTGGTCCTCTCCGCACGGCGCTCGCGCTCGTGAACAACTTGACGCGTCTTTTGCCTGCGTCGCCGCGTCGGCCTCAAATCGTAAGCATCACGGAATTCCCATCTCATCTGCCATTCACACGTCTGACGCGCACTTTGACTCGCGTCTTGTCTTGTTCCATGAACAAAGAATCAAGAACGTCGGAGGAGATACATCTCAACTTGACGTGGTGACATCCGCCGCTGATGCCTCCTCGCAGGACGAATTTGCGCGGGCGCGCGAACCCGGCCGCTCTTCCCTCCCGCGCGGGACTGAGTACGCGCTCATCCATCGGATCAGCAACCGCGACGCCCACTTCAAATCGAATTTCTGGCCTCAACACTCGCAGGACCACAACCGCAGCTTCGTCAAGCACGGCGCAGTCTGATTCATCAGAATCTGCTGCTGGTGCAACGCCCGCAAGCAAGTCTGCGACACCAGCGGCTCCGGTCACTGCTGCTTCTACTGCAACAAAGCCACCCGCAGCGACTTCTGCTGCTACCTCCGATGCTGCTGATGCTTCTGATGCTCCAGAAATCTCCGCCTCCGCCCGCATAGCTGCCGGTGCAGCGGCTATAGCCAATGCCGCAGCTAGTGCGGCAGCCAGACGCGACGCGCCTGCATCTCCTGCCTCTGCATCTGCCTCCACCAGTGTTCGCGGGTCGCCTTTCCAGAATGCAGTGCTCGGACGCTCAGGCGGAGGTTCAGGCTCTGAGCTGACCACGATGCAGCAGCGGACCAAGGAGACCATTGAACGCATACTCGAATACAAGATCGAAAGCATGATTCCTAGACTACAATCTCGCATACAACGGGGAATTACCCCTGCACTCATGCAGAAAGTTACGGATTCCGTGACAGAGCGATTTGAGCAATTCGCACAAGAGGTATGCATTCTTTTGATGCTTCATTGATACCTGGGACATGAACTGACAAAATGTTTCATACTACAGTATGCCCGCGTCAAGAGTTCTCTGACACGAGCCAGTGCCACACCTGCGCCGACCGCGCCTCGAGCCGGAGCAACGGCGCCTCCTGCGGCCACTACGGACCAATCAAGGGCCGTTCAACCTGTCGGATCCGGTCCCTCTACCGCAGTAGCAGCCTCTACTGATGAAGTAGAGCCCCTGAATCCTGAAGCTGCCGCTGCCGATGAAGATCATGCGGCAGTGGAGGAGCTGATTGGAACTGATAAGACGGTGGAGCCAGTCGCACCGACTGCTAGCGCTTCTTCGTCAGGAGCAGCTCAGGTAGCACCGATAACTGCCCCTATCAGCTCCCAAACAATCGCGGTGGCGACAGTAACGCCTACGCCAGCAGCAGCGGCTCCTGCCCAAGGCTCTGCCTCAAGCTCTGTTCTTGCTGCTCTTCCTCCTCTGCCGGATAAGAATGCCACTGATGCCGCACGCATCGAAGCGCTGGAGAAGCGGGATCTCTCCCTTGTCCACGCGTTGAAGACTCTTGACGCTCAGCTACGAGGTGTGAGCTCCCAGGTCGAGCATCTCGTTCGCTGGAAGAAGCTCATCGAGCAGCATGCGCTGCGAGCGGAGACAGCGGCAGCTGCGGCCGGCGCTCCAATCGGCGCTGGCGCACTCAACAAGCGACCCGGCTCCCTCCTGCCCGCTGCCCCTTCTCCACTACAGCAGCAACAGGCCATAAGCCGGCATCACCTTATGCAGCAGCAAATGGCTCAAGGAGCAATCGTGGGAAGGGCCTCTTTTCCACCAGGACCGTCCTCATCTACGCCCTTCAGGAAAAGGAAGCGCAAGCCTGTTGGACCAGCCCAGGGCGACGACAGTATTGCAAGTTCGGCTGTAGGCGGTGACACGGCAGGCGACATCAGCACAGTATCCAATGAATCCCCCAACAAGCGACAAAGAACGGACCAGGATGGCGACTCCGCAAATGACACTAATGCTGCTAATAGGGCCAACCAACCCGATCGGGACCTGCAAATTGCTTTTCTTGATCTGCTTCGGGCCGAAATGGGCCTTACGGACCGAAAATGGCCCGCCTTTCCTGGGTACGATGTCTCCGAACTCGACTGGCCTCGTTTCGACCCTACAGAGGCACAGCTGGCTGCATGGCAAGCGTTGCCCCCTTCTCGTCGTCCACCGATAGGAACCATAGGCACCCGGAAGCTCCGCCTCGACTGGGATCTGACTCCGACGAACCCCACCATTCAGAACATACTCGTGCGACTGCGAGACCAGATCCTGGCGAACCCGGACGAGTTCAACGTTCCGAATGATCCGGTGCGCAGGGACGCCGAGGTTGCTCTCAATGCCATCAAGCGCTCCTACTTCGAAGTCCGAAGGCACGGGAAGCAGGCCAACGCAACTGCTAGGGCGAATGGATCTCTCAAATCGAGCGGGCAACAGGCGGCTTCCGCGGCCGCTGCTGCCGCGCAAGCACTGGGCAGTACCAATCCTGCAATTGCTTCGACGGGCACCCCGACGGCTGCGGCCATCGACCCACCCAAAGTTCGAGGAAGGCCCAGGAAGGACAGGGACTCGCTCATCGCAGGGCCATCTGCAACTCCACCGGCTCCTCCCGCGGTGTCTGCCCCTCCGGCAAAGGGAAAGAGGGGTCCCAAGCCTGGCTTTAAGAAGGCGAAGGCAGCAGCCGAAGCTGCAGCAGCGGCAGCAGCAGGAGGAGGAGGAGGAGGAGGCGGAGCGTCTTCGTCTTCCGCTGTGCAAGCCACGACTGCTGCGGACTCGTCCGCTGCGGCAACTTCGACTGGGGCCAGAACAGGCAAAGAGCTCGATAAGGAGAAATCTCGCACAGTCTACAATATCAAGCAACGACGTGTGGCACGTCGTAAAGCTCGAAGACAACAGCGTGAAAACGAGCTGAAGAAGCGCAATGGCTGGACAGGCACCGATATCGAGACGGCGACTTCGCTAGATGCGGTCAGCGAAGATGAGACGGATGCAGAATCCGAGCAGCAGCTCGCCGCTGCCGAGGACGACGAGGATGGGAAGAAGAAGAAGACGATGAATGCTCCAGCGCGTGCAATTGTGCCCGAATGGCGATCGAAGGAGTTGGCCCTTGTGATCGCCGACTTGGAGAAGACGATCAAACGCTCACGATCCATCCTGCCTCCACTGGGCTTGACCCCGATCCGGACGGCTTTGCCTTCGACTTTGCGTCGCTGGCAAGTATCTGAAACATTTGCAAAAGCTCATCCGGACTTGGTGCAGGAGGTGCAGCTGAACATGGGTCCGTTCATGGGCTCACCTTCGAACGGGAGTCCGACGGTGGCTAAGAGCGCTACGAGCTGGGGAACGCCACTCGTGCTGAATTTCTCGGGAGCAGGAGCACCGACCATAGTGATGGGCGCTTCTGGCAGTCGTGGGAGTGGCGGTGGAGCAAGTGGGAGCGGGCAGAAATCCAGTGGTGGAGGAAGCGGCTCTCGCTCAGGTCGTGCGGCAGGTTCTTCTACTGCGTCGGGCGGTAACGGGACTGGCTCAGGAGGCAGTGCTGCAGGCGGCAGCTCCAGCTCTGCTCCAAGCGGAAGCGCTGGAAACGATGCGGCCGCAGCAGAGAGCTCTGCTGCAGCAACATCTCAAGCGGGTAGCGCGGGATCTGGATCCACTGGATACTCGGCTGCTCGAGCCGGATCTGCTTGGGCCGCGATGCCATCTGACGGCTTTGGCGGTGCGACGTCGACGTACAGCGGTGGTGAAGCAGACACGGGCCGAGCGACGACGGAGATGCCTTCGCGAAGCTCAAGTGTGGCTGACACCGTCTCTGCATACCAAGGTCATCAGCAACAGCACAACACCGGATACTCCAGCACACAACAGCAGCAGCAACAGCAAAGTACCGACTCTGGAGTGGGATGGTACCCTACTTCTACGACTTCAGGCTCGGCTGTGGCGTCTGCAGCGCATGCTCAATACTCTGGCCATTCTTCGTCCTCGCGCCAGGGCGGATATCTTTCTTTGACCGCTTCTCCGCAGACGAGGGGCGCAAGTGCGAGCGGCACACCAATAGATGAATATGGAAGCGGAGGGACTGGAAGCGGTCATTTGAGGAATAGCAGTATTCGAGGCACATCGGGTGCAAATGCGGGCAGCGCCGGTCAGGCGAGTAGCACGACAGACTATTCTTCCCATCGGGGCTCGACGGCCTATCCGATATCTGGCTACATGAATGGCGGTACGAGTGCGGCAGCGCGCAACAATGTAAGCACGGCTCAGACTGCGCCAAATCAGCAACAAGCCCAGCAGCAACAGACGGCAAGCTCGTACTGGCCTTTTGGCTACAACACGACGACTGCCCAACAGCACCAGCAGCAGCACCAACAACACAGTGCCTCGGGATCAAACAACTCGAACCTTCGCTCGACGTTCGGATGGGGATTCTCTTCAAACGGATGATCGCTGTGTGCGATCGTCTTGTGCGTTACGACTCCTGGAATCGCTGGAGCTGTGGCGCGGCGTTGGTGGACAGCTTGATTTTTGCGGGGGCATCTCTGATACCACGTCGGAAGCTCTGAATCCTCTCTGTCTCTTCTGTTCAGTCCTCACTGCGGCGTGCGCCTATTCGCAGTGCCTTCACCTTGTTATCCTTGTCACAGTTACGCATAGCTCCATCGTGTCACCTCTCTTCGCTTTGATAACTATTCTAGATATACGCACGACAGCTTGATGGCGATGGGCGAGGACTGATTCATCCGATGATCAACTTCAGGAACAAAGGGAAGCCGGGAGGGCAGTTGGTCAAGTTCTTCCTTCAGCACAATCAGCACCGTTTGCAAAGTACGCGACCCTGTTCCGGGTCATCAGGCTGCATGAGCGGACGCCGGACTGCCGTCGAGGGGCGCGGTGGTGGCATAGACTTGCGTATCGGGAGCTCCCGGGGGTCAAGGTTCACCACCAAGAAGAGCCGGCCGGCACCTCGCCTGCCGCACGGCGCTTTTGTTTGTCTCGTTTTTGGGCGCAGCGTTGATTGCCAAGAACCACCACAGAGCAGTGCAAGACGGATACGACATGGTCCCTTCCTCTTATGCTCGGGGCAGGAGCAGACCCGCATTTGCATAAATACAGACCTGTCTCAAACTGGCTGACAAGGTTTGCAGATCCACCATTTGAATCACGAACACGAGCACATTGACATTGATTGACCTTTGACAAGGAAAGCAAGTAACGCAAAGGTGAAGCGGATAACCCACTTCGACCACACACTCAACCATGGAGTCGGAAGCAAAGAGGAGCATCCCGCTCTTCATGTTCAACATCATCATGACCAGTGTCGCCCTAGCCATGGGCATCTGGCTCACCATCTGGTCCTTCCTCCCACCCCCTCAACCATCCACACCCCGACAGCTCAGAAACGCGACTTCTCAAGGACGTCAGCCCGGGCCCATCGTCTTTGGAGTCTTCAACGCGATCTGGACCGCCGCCGAAGCTTCGATCCTGCTTCTATGCGCTCTGCAGCTCCTTACTTGGCGCAATCCCCAGTCGCGAATCACCATGAGGTTCGAAAGCCTGCTCTGGATGCGGATCTCCATCATCGTCGGCCTCCTCATCGCGCTCAGAGCGGCTAGCGGAGCCTTTTGTATGGCTACCGTCCTGCCAAATCCCTTGTTCTCGGACGGGGTGCAGAAATTCGACCCGGATAAAAAGGTTGCATTCGGCGTCGGGTGGGGGATCTCCTTGCTAGTGCACTTCCTGGCCCTCCTCTGTGAGTTTATGCGATGAGATGCTACCTCCGAGTCAATCTCCTTTTCGACGAAGATTCTCACTGACTTTGCTGTCCTCCTTCCAGCAAACACGCTCTGGATGAGACACTTCCGAAACGCAATCTTCGGCATGGCTACCAAGGAGCAGGCGGAAATTGCCATGCAGGAGACTGAGGACGCGAGGCGGGCAAACGAACGCCTGGCCTTCCTGCGATCCCAGTATTCACAATCCGAAACGCGGTAGCCTGTGGTGGAGCTTGATGCACGATTCGACGACTTACGGACTTGTACAATACGACCATTCTCGACCTTCACGTAACCAATGCCTTTTCTTTGTTTGTCTTGCGTTTATAAGCCCTTGGAATCCGATTGTACAACGTGTCACATCTTACTGGTTGCGTGGAGAATGACGCTGTTGATCAAACTGGAGTCAGGCCAGTCGTGCAGCTGTCCGACTCTAGACAATCACCTGTCAACGAACATATGCCTCAGCCGGTGCCGCTTCAAAGGCAGACGGGCGCTGTTCATATAGGACGCCCTCATATTTGATTGTGTTCGCTTGGTGCAGTCCTGTTCCCTTTGTTGCACTTCACTCTGTGGCGAGAACCGAGTCCCCGACACAGCCACTTGGCAAACCAGGCAGAGGTATGGGAACACCAGCGAGAGCAGAATCTCCTGGGGGCGACTGATGCTGTAAGGAGATATAAAGATCGGTAGGACGACGTTCCAGAGCACGCTCTTTTAGGCAACATCGGAAGAGGCGAGAAAGCACCTTCATCAACAGCAACTCCACTCTTGCACGAGTTTGACAATCTCCGAAGGCTCAATCCGCAATGGCATCGAACCGGCCAAGGAGCGTCCTGCTCTTCCTGCTCACCGTCTTGGTCACCAGCATGGCTCTAGCCATGGCCGTCTGGCTAACTGTCTGGTGCTTCCTTCCGCCTCCTCAACCAACCACACCAGCACAACTCGCACTCGCACAGCATATCTCACGACAGCCCGCCATGATCGTCGCCGGCATCTTCAAGGCACTCTGGGCGTTCTCAGAGGCGGTCATCCTGCTCGTCTACGTGATGCAAGCATTCACCTGGCGTACACCTCCGGCATGGACTACAACTTGGCTCGACCACCTGAACTGGACTCAGCATTGGATCGCTTGGCCCTTTTTCCTGCTGGTCCAAGCAGTTAGCGGGATCGTTGCTCTCGCCAAGGCCGTACCACGCACCGATGTTCCGCTATCGGATCAAATATTGTACATCGACCCCAGCAAGAAAATCGGCTTTGTGTTGGGCTGCATACTTTCATGGCCTTTCCACATTATAACTTTCACGGGTAAGTCGGAGCGTCGTTCAGTCGATTTGACACATCAATGAACCGTTTGGCTGATCCCGCCGCCTATTTCAAAATTCCTCTCCTCTCCTCCATAGTACAATACTTCTACCTGTGCAACCTCCAGCAAACGATGCTCTATTACTATTCGGTAGAGCGCAACGAGATTGCTCTGGAAGAGGCCCAGGACGCGAAATTGGCACAAGAACGTCTGTCCGCGCTGAGAGCCCAGCATTCGTCATAGGGATGGTAATCGCTCTTTGGACAGAAGGCATCCATCGGTACCTTTCTTTTTCTCTCCCATCTTTTGTATTTGTACATTACCACCCTCATCGATAACGGGATGGTGTCTGCGTGGCTTTGGAATCTGGGCAGCCTGGATTGAACACCATCGAAACGACAATGGAACGGTAAATGACTGTGCTGCATTTTCATAAGAGATGCGAACTCAAATGCCGCGTCCACCAGTGACTTCGAGCGTATGTCCACTGATGTAGGACGCGAGCGGCGAGGCCAGGAACAGCATCGCCGCCGCAGCCTCGTCAGGATACCCTGCGCGTTGAAGAGGAATGTCGGACACCGCCGTGACAGCTTGCTTCGCATCCGCACTTGCTGGGCGGCCTGGGATGCCCAATGCAATCTTCTTGCCGTCAATCTCGATTGCGTCTCCGTTCTCCTTGGCAAAGGTGAGTCGGGTCAGGATGTACCCGAATGCGACCGTGCTGTATAAGCACGTGCCCGAAACGATAGAGGAAAGCCGGGTAAGGTGAAATATCCCAAAGGATTCGTCAACGGGATGTAACATTTAAAGTGGCGTTTGCCTATACTCACTTGCAGCGGACGCCGAAGGGACCCCACTCCTTGGCGATTGTCTTCGTCAGACCCAAGACGCCAGACTTGGCGTATGCATACGAAATTTGACCCACGCTGGCGCGATCAAGCCGATATGAAGTAGGTCAGTCTTGTCAAAGCCAGGAACTACAGGTCGGTTGATGTGTTATACTTACTTGCCGTGCAGACCCGAGGTGCTTGAGACATTCACAATACTTCTGTTCTCGCGCTTTTCAACATCCTTGATGCGCATGTAGGGAGCAGCGGCACGGATGATCCGGAAGGGCGCCAGACCGTGGACTCGGTGCATGAGCTCAAAAGTATCGTCGTCCATGTTGTGACTCATCTGATTGGTGTCACAGGTGAACAATATCGTCAGTTGGCCGCGAAACCTCCCTTGCCCTTGACCTCCTGGTGGCTCACCTTGTCTGCGGTGAAGCCTGCATTGTTTACGCTATTGGCGTGCAGATAGGTCAGTCCCCGCTCGAAATATATACAAGCAAGTGATCTTACATGTGGTTGATCTAAGTTGAGCAAGGTATCAGCACAGTACTTCTCAACGAGACTGGGTCGCTGAACAACATACCTTTCCATACTGCTTGATGGTAGCATCGACAACGCGTTGCCCGAAGTCATTGGCCATCTACCAGCCACATCACACGAAAGAGTTGAGCGACAACAGCAGACGGGGACATTTCTGCCAGCTTTTGGGATCACTCACCACATCGCCAGGAAAGGCAAAGGCTTCTTGGCCCTGTGCTTTGATTTCCTCGGTCACTTGTTGGGTCTTCTTCGCGTCCAAGTCGGATACGACGACTTGGGCACCATGGGCAGCGAAGAGTTTTGCGGCCGAGGCTCCGATGCCCTGGCCAGCTCCAGTGATAATGGCGACTTGACCCTTAAGAAGTTGGGTGGCTGCAAGCAAGAAGATCAGAAAGGAAGCGAGTTCAATGCCTGTTCGAGAAGATGTCAGTCAGCATCTGAGGCAACCCACGTCCAACATTGCCCAGATGGGCGACAATCTGTCCAGCTCGAGCAGAAGCCATTCTCAGTAATTCGGAGACAGGATTGAAGGGGAGGGCGCAAGATGGTAGCTGTACGATAGCACAGGCGGACGTGTTCGAGTCTGGTTTGCGAAGTACAGTAAGTCTTGATGCTGTCCAGCTCCGGCGTCTTCACCACATCGAAATAACCGGAAGGTGTCAGTACGCACAGACCGAAAGAAGGTCACGACTGATCAAGTCACATGACCTGCTGGAGGCATCGTCTCCTAACTCCTTGCTGGATCCCATCGGGCTCCATTCTCTAACCTTCCAGAGATCCTAGCTAGCGTGTCTACACTCGCCACATTGGTATTCTTGTGCAGAGCTGGACTAGGGAGAGAGTGAGTTTGTCCGCTAGACGATGGAGGAACCGCGTCATGCGGGGGAGGGAGTTGCAATCCCACTGCGGGGGAATGGAGCGCGGACCCAGCTCGCGAGGCGATTCTTCTCTCCCAAGCCAGCAAAGACAGCATGGCTTTTCCCCTTCGTCGCCTGTTTTCCCAGCTGACCAACATCGGCAGCAAGGCCGCCCCCTACTTCTTGACCGATTTCTGCCCTAGATCCCAGCCGGGTCTTCCTCGCTTCGAGTCCACTCAAGGATTGATCACCTAAAGTAGTGACCATTGACCAACATGGTGTCCCTCCAATCGTTCTGTGCCTTGTCCCAAACCTTTGATGAGTCTCCTGCCCTCACTTTGCTTTGGAAATTGGTCAGAGCTACAGAACCAAGCACCTCTTGGCCCTGCACTACGGATCAATATGTGATGAGCAAATGGAGGCTTCATCCAGTGCTCCCCCTTCCTCTGGACAGCTGAGTCTTTGACCCATTCCTAGAAACTTCGGCCATAAGAATTCCCTCCACCTCGAGCTAGTACTTGCCAGCCAACTATGCTAGGTGCCGTTGAGGAAGGACCTCCGTATTGTACAAACCTTGCCCTCGACCGCATTGCTCCGATACGTTTTCTTGCCACCCGCGGCCTCTTCTTCCTGGACGTTTATCAACGAGGCAACATGAACAGTTTTTGAGGTCACTCACCCTTCTTTCTCTCCTTCACCTCGCCTTGTCCAACTCAGGCTCGAGAAGTAACACGACCCTTGACGATCCTCCCTCTCGCACGCGCGTTCAACTCGACAGCTGATATTTTTTTGTCTGATCGTTCTGCCACACATGCTTTGGCTTCCGCTCTCCTTGTTCCTCCACTTGCTCAGTGCATTTTTACAGCACGCTGTTGGCGCGCCTCCACCCAGGGTCCCTCCTTCGTGCGGCGCACTGGCTCCTCCTCCTCCTCCTTCTCCAGGAGGCCCGCTTGGTCCTCCCATTCCTCACCTACGTGGACCACCTGGACCACCAGGTCGACCTCCCCGTCCTCCTGGTCCGCCGTCATCTGGAGATCCCCAGGTCAATCTCCCGCAAGGCAAAATCGTAGGCTACACAGAGTGCACCGACGACGTGCCTCTCAACAAGTTTCTCGGCATCCCCTACACCGAACCTCCCACGGGTCCGCGCCGGTTCCAAAAGGCGGTACCCATCGGAAATGGGAATGGCGTCATCGAGGCGAAGCAGTATGGCCACATCTGCTGGCAAGTCGTCGCCAAGAACTATCCTCTCGAGAATATGGACGAGGATTGTTTGACGATCAATGTCATTGCGCCTGCGAATATGCCACCGAACAAGAAGCTGCCCGTCATGTTCTGGCACCACGGGTAAGTCCCTCCCAATACTCAAGGAAAGATCACGACCTAGGGTCTCAATGGGCCGGGCTGACGATGCGCCGCGCCCCGTCTTTCTTCAGAGGTGGATTCACAACCGGAGCCAGTACTTATCACAACGGCTCCAGGCTCGTCGCCGAGTCCGTCAAGCTAGGAGCGCCTGCCATCTGGGTCAACTTCAATTACCGCATCAACGCGTGAGTACTTCTCCGAGCGCGATACTCAAAGTTTGAATCGAGACGACTTAGTGTCGCGCCTTGCATCGGACATCCAAACAAAACGTAGATTTGGATTCTTGTCATCGTCGCAGGTCGTCAAGGCGGTCCAGAGCGGCGACGCTTCACTCAATCTTGGCTTGTACGACGCGCGAGAGGCGCTCAGATGGTAAGCTCCTCATTTCTCGTGGGGACATGTTCCCGAGCTGACCGTACCCTCTTCGAACGCCTGCAGGGTCCAGAAAAACATCCACAAATTTGGCGGTGACCGAAACAATGTGGGTGCTTGGTGTGACACTATTTTGCTCAAGAACGGGTGCAGATCTGATGGCTGGTGCGCTCGTTACAACAGGTCATGATTTTTGGACAATCCGCGGGTGCTTATGCGGTCGGAGCGCAGCTCCTGGCCAATCGTGGCAACTCGGAAGGGCTGTTCCACGTAAGTAGACAGCCGCCCTTCCATGTCCGACTTGTTACTGAAAGGTTGAGCAATGCTTGCTCGTTATGACAGGCCGCCATCATGCACTCGGGTTCTCCCGCAGCCGGCAGCGCGCTCCCACCCACGCATCCACGCGTGGAAGCCACATTTGCAAATCTTACAGCAATGGTACGTCTAACGGACTTACTCGTTGTATGGATCGGGACCGCTGACATTTGCCACGTCACTCACAACTTCATCGAAAAGGTAAATTGCCCGAATGACCAAAATGCTTTCCAGTGTCTGCGCGAAACGGACCAGGCGTTGCTAGGAAATGCAAGTGCAATCATTGCGCAGAATTTCAACGACTATCCCCTGCTCGGCTACTGGCCTTGGCAGCCTGTTCAGGATGCGCTCAATGGGGGCGACGGATTTTGGTTCTCGGAAACACCGACTGCGCTCGTCAACAAGGGTCGTTACGCGGTCGTGCCCATGTGAGTTTGAAGCAGAACATTCTTACTGTGGAAGAGGATGTGCGCTGGCAGATCGCTAAATCGACCTTGTACGGTGTTTTGCTAGGATCTCGGGGGACTGTGCCGACGAGGGGACCTTTTTCGCGGATACGAAATTGAATGACTCGTCCGCGTTTGAGGCCTGGTTCCGCAGAATTGCGCTCGCAGACGTCAGCACGGATCCGGCCCAGGTAGCCAAAGTCGACACGCTCTTCTCCAAGCTGTACGAGTTGGTGCCTGACGACGTGACACAGGGCAGCCCTTACTTCAACGCAGCAACCAATATTTCGCAAGGCATGACTGACGTGACGAACCCGTGGCATCCCCCGGCCACGAACCAGTACAAGCGTGCGGCGCGAATTTTCTCGACGTGGAGATATGAAGCTGCGCGAAGGACATTTTTAAGAAAGTTTATCAAGAGGAATCCGAAGGTGCCCGCGTGGACGTACCGGTTCCACCAGCAGGATTCTCAGATCAATCCTGCGATTGGCACCGCTCACGGATCGGAAATTGTCTACGTAAGTAGCTTCTCTGTCTCCATGGTCTGTCTCTTCAAGACCCAAGCTGAGCCCATTCTGATGACGGTCTGGTTCCTTGTAGATCCTCGGCAACACAACTACCATTAACTCGACGGGCTTGTACGAGCCGCTGTCCAAACAGATGCAGCGAGCCTGGATCTCGTTTGCCAACTTTCACGATCCGACGGCACTGGGAGGCGTGACCTGGCCGCGCTACTCGGAGAACGGCCGGGAGATGATCCAGTGGAAGGGATTGAATGTGACTCTGATACGGGATGATTACCAGGAGGAAGCGCTGGAGTTTATGAAGAGCGATGAGATGTCGGCCATCCTCAGCTCGTAGAGGAAGATCAATCTGGGCGCTTCGAGCTCCCCCTGAATCCCCGCTCCGACTCATACCGACACGACACGGGCTCCAAGCAGCGAAGGCCGCCCTCCCTTTTTCTTTTGTAACGTCTGCTTCATGACTGCTACGTACGACTCCGTGCGATGGGGAGAACGTAATGATATCCTTTGCCTTGCCTACAGCAATCTGTCCGTTCCCTACCCGTTCTGTCGGCTTTCTAGTGAGTACGCCGAGGCCGGAAAGTGTGGAGAGAGGAGGGAAGGCAGTCTGTGCGGGGGAGGGTCCCTTCCTTATGGAGTTCGACGACAATCACGAGTCTTGAGAGAGGAGAGTGCCAGTTAAGAGTGCCATCTATCATGTCAAAGGTGAGAGCAGCAGGCGCAGCGCCTGAGACTGGCATGATGCTGCACATCGAGGTGATACTGGCCAAGATTGACCCGTGTTTTTTCACCCAATTCACAGAGCGCATTCAACCGCGAGCTCTACGCTCAAAACTTGGGAGGCATCAAGACGCTCCCGACCAACCTCAAGACAATCGAAGAGGCAGGGCGCAAGAATGTCCCCAAGGACGCTTGGGACTATGTCGCCGGCTCCGCCTCGTTCGAGCACACGTACGACTCGAATCTGCGCGCTTTCAGCCATTGGCAGCTCGTACCCCGCATGCTCACGGGCGTATCAACTGATGCGTTTGATATGAGCGTGCGGTTACCTGCTCTGGGCCCTGCTGCGGACGACGAAGCGGTAGAAAGTGGGAGCAGTGCCGCTGCTGTGGGGAAGCTGTTCCCTACGCCGCTGGTGCTGTGCCCTATCGGTGTTCTTGGACAGCTGAGCAAGGAGAACGATGCTCCCGTCGTGAGAGCAGCGAGCGAGCAAAACATCCCATTCAGTGAGTTGTCTCTGATGTCCAAATAGTCTCCATTCAGGAATGAGGTCTTTCAGCTGACTTCATAGTTCTCTTTACGTATGCGCCCCTTTTGCCAGCAATGAGCAGTGCGAGTTCGACGCCTTGCGAAGTCGTTGCAGAGACGGGCGAATGGGACCCAAAAGATTCGCCTGGAAAAGAAGGCTGGTTCCAGCTGTACTGGCCCAGCGATGACGATGTTACTACCTCCATCCTCTCCCGCGTCAAGAAGGCCGGCTTCACGACAGTCGTCATCACCCTCGACACTTGGGCTCTGGGCTGGAGGCCGCGCGATCTCGACAATTCCGGCTACAACCCCTTCTTGCACGGCCAAGGTGTGGCAAACATCTTCTCCGATCCCGTCTTTGTGGAAAAGTATTGCGAGGGCAAGTCGCCGCTGGCAAAGGACGCCACGGAGGACGATGTGAGCGCCGCGAGTCTGGCAGCCATCGGACTCATCACTCCTGGCTTCTCGCGAAGTTGGGAGGATCTCAAGATCATCCGGGAGCGATGGGACGGACCCATCGTCTTGAAGGGCATTCAGACGCCGCAAGATGCGATCCGGGCCGTCGCAGCGGGAGTCGAGGGCATCTGGGTATCCAACCACGGTGGCAGACAGGTCGATGGCGCGATTGGCTCATTGCAGACGCTGCGATCCATTGCCAAAGTCGTGCATGCTACGAAGAGCACGAGCGCCAAGCCAGAGGACATCAAGAGGCCAGCTATCATTTTCGATTCCGGTGTTCGATCAGGTGCTGGTGAGTCTCACCCGTCCAGTGAAGGAATGAACATATGGCTAACATGTGTGCTGTCCTTTCTCACTCCCTTTCAGATATCATGAAGGCCATTGGTAAGCAAGACTCGGAGAGAATGCTCATGCGGGTACAGATGCTAAGCTTAAACTCTCTCTTCTCGTCGTGCAACGCACGCTCAGCTCTCGGCGCGGACCTTGTCGGAATCGGGCGACCATACGCGTACGGTCTCGCCGCGCACGGTCAAGAAGGCGTGGAAGCCGTGCTGCGAAGCTTGTTGGCAGACTTTGAGCTGAACGCAACGCTGGCCGGCTGCAAGAGCGTGGCTGAGATTCGTCAGCGCGGCACAGGCTCGGCGGAACTAGAGCCTGTTATTGTCAGGACGGGAGCCGAGCTGAAGCTATAATCACACTCGTGCTTCAGGGGGAGACTTGATTTGACCCATGGAGCAGATGTAGAGTTTTTTCACATCGGAATGCAAGCTTAGGATTGCGACTTTGCCAACACTGACTTGGCCAATGATCCAGAGGCTCATGACTTGACCACGTCTGAGTACGCTGGAGGTGGGAGCCTGGCATTTTCCTCAGCGGCAGCTCTCCGCCTGGCACTCAGATATCCCTCTGGAATGACGATCCTGTCCCGAGAATCCACTTTGAGGGGCTCTTCGATATCGAAAGCCTCCTTCTCCACCAGCTTTGAAGTGTCGCTATCGACGGGCTGTTGAGCATCGAGTTGATTCCGAAGCCAGACAACTTGCGCTGATTGGACGACGAGAGAAGACAAGGACGAAGAAGAAGTCCGTCAGTGCGCGTACATCTCCGAAGGACTGATGATGGGTGCTCAGACGTACCTAGCAAGGTCCACAGCGAGACAAAGAGGGAAAGGCCCCAAACCAGCGCAATTGCAAGTCGGTGTTGGAAGCTGAACGGCGATTGCAGCCCTGCTGATGTCGCCAGCGCCGAAATCTGCAGAACCTCACAGACAGCCACGATGCCCGCGGCCACTCTGCCCACTAGTAACGCGCCGAGCACACCAAGCGCAAGATGGCAGAACGTGATGGACCCGAGACATGGTTGTTCCGCCGCCTTGAAGGAGGGCTTGCAGAAGAAGCAAACTGTGGAAAAGGCGACGAGCGCAGCTTGGACCAGGATCCAGAGAATGTGGAGCGCGCCCAAGGCTGTGAGACCAGAGATGTCGGCAGATGCGATGGATCGGAGACGAAGTGCTCTGTTCAGTGCGTCCAGGGCTGGGATGTCGATTATCCAGACTGCGAGGAGGGCGGCGAGGCCGATGTCGGCCAGGCTGAGAACGAGCTGGAAGGCCCAGAGGGCAGTGTCGTGCTTTTGAGAAGACGTCATTTGCGGGTGAAAGGAAAAGGTAGTTTGTTGAGGGAGATCGATCGGCGGACTCTGTTGACAGACCAGCTGTAAAAGAGCAGTGAGAGGAAACAGGAAGTTGTTATGTGGAAGCACGGAAAGGAGAGAGGTGCGCTCAGCGCTTGTGAGAAGAGTCTCTGCGTGAGGCAGCCTACTTGGAAAGAGAGAAAGAAGGTAGAAGGAAACAGCAAGGGGTGGAAGGAATACAGTCCGACCGGAGAAGAAACTGGCTAGCGCTTATAAAGGGATGGCTGTAGCTGCTGCTGCACACCATCTCTGTTGACTTGGCGTTTCTAAAACCGAAGATGAGGTCGACCCGACGGAACGGAGGCCTTTGTTGCCGCCTTCCCAAGCCTCGGTCTGCCGCAGCCCAGGTCTCATCAACCAAAAGAGGCATCAGACAGCAGGACAATAATGGCCAGTGCCGAAAGCGGGGGCATGCCTCTAGCAGCATACCAGAGCAAGCCTTCCCTGAGATTTGTGGGCATGCACGAGTGCAGACTCCGCAGAAGGTGGGTTAATGGTTCTTTTGTTGTATGGGACCCGTTGAAGCTCAGCAAGGTTTTTGATGAGGCAGCCGACAAAGGGACGGACGCTAAGCAGCGGTCGGATCGCATCTCATACCTTTTTTGCGGACCGTTGAGCAGGCGCATTCTCTCATGTAGCGCGGTGATCCCATAGAGGACATTGATGCGTTAGGCAAGGCCATGGGGCCCCAGTCATGGGAAACTGAGAAGATGTAGAGCAACAACAAAGCTTGGTGAGCGGTGCTACTATGCACACAGGTTTCCCTTTGTCTAAAAGTGGAACGCTTCCAACTCTGATGACCAGACCTCTCCATGCAGAGCTGCAGAAGCAGGCGACATGAGGGCGAAAGCAGGGAGCGAGTCCAGATTAAATCGATGTAAAGAGCGAATTACAGCGTCTATAGTTTTGCTAAAGGTGATGCAGATGTATGTTGGCGAAGGAGCCGTCCGATGCTAATAATCGGGATAGCGCCGACTGAGTCCTGCTCCGTGTCCTCCGAGACAATGATGGTCCGGAGCGATGATGCTTGATTGACGAAAGGTTTAGCATCGGAAAGGGCATCAATGTGGACGAGTGAAGCCTCGTGCTTGTTGACAAAGCTTGACAGTTGGTCTGGAGTCAGGCCGCCCTTGCTGGTCGTTGGGAGCACGAGTACGCTTGACCCCGTCGAGATGCTCGCCAAGAGATGTCCGAACAGGCTGTGGATACACAGAACGTGGTCAGATATTGAGCTTCGTGCGCGATTCCTGGAGACACTTACCCTCCTGCAGACGTCCAGGATCCCGCACTGGGCCAAGTCCCGGAGCGACTGCTTTGAAGACGCGGCCCCAGAGCTTCGAGCATGCTAGTGATTTGTGTGATGCTCCAAGTTTGCCACTGACCGTCTGCGGTGATAGTGACGATACTCGAGTTTGCGACGGCTTCCTTCGAGCCGAAGGGCAACCGTGGCTGCTGGTTCAACAAGTTCATTCCTTCCACCTGATCAGGCTCCTGATTTCCCGCGTGCTTGTGACCAGGCGGAGGGAGCAGGAGGACCGACCAATCTTGCGAGTCTGTGCGGGAGACGGGTACTGGCATCGACGGACTTTTGAGCAAGAAGGAGGAGCCGTAGTAGTCCGCGTTTACATTGACTGTCCAAATCCGGCGCACGTGGAAAGGTACCGTTTCCGAAGGATGCAGTCGTGCCGTGGCGGCGAGTTTGTGTGCTTCGATAAGCTCTCGAGCCCATCCATTAGCTGCGTTGGAACTTTCTTGGAGAGAAAGAAGCGCATTTCCGACCTTGTCTTCGCCACTGGTGCCAATGGTAGTGACGATAACCTGAGGTCGGCTGCGTGATAGAATTTTGCCAAGTTGCTCGCTGTCCGCGTCATGGTCGACGAGAACGACTTTCGCTGCCGACGTCAAGCTGCCTAATAAGACTGGTGCAAAGGCAAGACAGTTTGGAAGATGGATCAAGACGGTATCGTTCTGGTCGGTGAGAAGGTTGCCATCTCGGAGACTACGAGCGATCCGGAGCGCATCGAGGTAAAGTCTTGCCTTGGAGATGGAGGCGGCTGTTCGGACATCGACCAGTGCGACATCCCACAGCGAGACCTGCTTGCCTCCGGCTGGCCACAGACCAACAGCTTTTGGAACCATGTCTTCTTCTCCTTCTCCCCTGCTCTTGCGTGCAGGTCAGGTCGCGCACGTTCCTGGAGGTGGTGGATTTTTAGAGCTGCAAGCCCAGGCACAAAGGGAAGCCACAAGACAGGACGCGAGAATTTATCCGAGGCGCGTCTCCAAGTTGGAACCTTCGACAGCAGCAGCTGCAGCTGCAGCTCAGCAGCAACATCAGAGCTTCCACCGTCAAGCTACGAGGAGCAACAGGACCAAGGCGGGGGGCCTACATAACAGCGATGGGAATGGACGCAGCAGCCAGTAGTGGCAATGTCGACAATGGAACCGGCTCTGTCAATGTGCAGCCCGCCGCAGCCACGAAGAAGAAACACGCAAACCAGTGGACCTACCGCAAGAAGGACCCCAACAAGCCCCACCCAAACCAATATACGTACCGGCCCAAGAGCGGCAGTGCTACCAATGGTGCCGCATCCTCGTCATCTTCATCACGCCCGCCTCTCAAGAAGCGCAAGACGGCCAAGAAGGCGAAGACGGTAACAGTCACAGCAGCTACGGCAGCAGAGCCTGCGCGAAGCGAAAGTGGTGGAGACGATTCTGCTGCCGAAGACGATGTACCTCACACGCAAACAGGCAAGTCTGCTAGCGGCGGAGCAACCAGCGGGAGGAGGAGGAGCTCCACTCCCGTCGACTACAACTCGGAAACGGAGATCCTCCTCGATGACAAGCTCTATTGTATTTGCAAGACTCTATATGGTGAGCTACCACCTCCATTCGCAGGCTTGGCTTGGAGCTTTTACTTCTATAGTACTGATCCGGATCATCTATTCTGGTTGCTGCTCTCAGATGAGGAGAGGATGATGATAGCTTGCGACAACTGCGACGAATGGTATCACACTGCATGTATGAACATGTCGGACGCCAAGGCAGAGCTGGTCGACATGTTCGTCTGCCCTGCCTGTGAAACGTGTGAGTGGACCAATTGTAAACATGCGCTGATACCTACCTCAATCAATCGGAAGAAGCTGAACTGACGAGCTTTCACTCTACTCGTCGCCTTTCAGTAACTGCCGAGAGAACGACGTACAAGGCTAAGTGTCTCTACGCCTCATGCACACATGCAGCCCTACGACCGCTTTCTCAATTCTGCTCAGAAAAGTGCGGCATCGCGCATGCAGGTGCCAAGATTGCTCGCGGCCGCTTCGGCCGCTCGAATCCAATGGCGGCAGCCGCAGCCCTCGGCTACGACCCGGACGTCAGACCTAGCATGTTCGGTGGAGGTGGAGTCGAGAAGCTTCTGGCGTCGCGGGAGGTCCAGAGCGGGAAGAAGCGGGAGGGAATGGTTGTATGGGCAGACGGTGGGGAGGATCTCCTGGCTGATGGCTGGCTTGCGCGGGATGAGTGTCCGGATCCAGGTCAAGCGCTTCTCTCGCAAATGGCAGACGTACGCCATCGGAGAGCCGAAGCGCACAGAGCGCAACGGATCCTTCAAGCTCGACATCAATTTTTACATCTGGTCATCTCACGGGCCGAATCGATACCTGCTGTCAAGCCAGGAGAAGCTGCGCACGATGCTGGCAATGCTGCCGACGCCTCAGAGACTCCTCCACCTCAAGGCGGTACGGGAGCAACGCCTCAACCGGATCCGCTGTTTCGGAATAAGAACAAGAAGCGCAAAGGAGCCGACGAGGTCATAGAAGCGCTGGTCAGCAAGAGCTGGATGCGCTGCGGCTTTGACGAGCGACTGGTCTGGCCCGAATCTCGGTTTGCAAAATGGATGGAGAGCGAGCTGGGCCAAAAGATCATGAGCAAGGAGCAGGAGATCGATGGCACGTTGGTAAATGATGGGCTCGACTACCTCAGCCGCTGCATTTCGCGGTTACGGACGGGAACCGATGATGCGATCGAGGTGGAAGAGTCGGCCGCGGGTGTATGCGGGCTTGCGAAACGGAAATGCAAGCGGCACGTGGACTGGCCGGCGGTGAGGGAGTCCGAGATCAATGCTGAGATGGAAGAGCAGGTGAGCTGTGCATTTTATCCCTTTCCTGCCTGCCCTGAAGGAACCCTGACACATTGCTCACACACGTTCACATCTGTTTACGAACAGTCACGATTCCTACAGCAGCTCGCAGAAGAGGAAGACTCTATCCAGCTCCGCTTGGAAGCGCAAGATCAGTCCACACAGGCGGAAAGGATCATCGCTGCGGCCTCAGATGCCTCTTTGGCTGCAGCTCTGGCGAGGGCGGGCCGGCGTCCGTTACCGAACCCCACTGCTTGAAAACATCGTATAGTTATTTCGGTGTATTTGCTGTCCTCCACAAGACTACCCTTTCTGATGTCAGGCGTCAGAGGACTCACTTGAACCGCGCCATTCGGGTCTGTTACCGTCGCCATCCCCGCCCAATATCTGAACAGGATGATCAAAACCTCTTCGTGCTGTGTGAGAGAGGCCCGGCAGGCTTGGAGCCACCATTGGACATGCGATTCTTCCAGATTTTGAAAATCCAGACTCAATTTCCCAAATGTTGTGTATTTTCCGAAAGTGTTGGTGGACCTTTGGCCAACACTTGCGTTTCGCGCTCGAACCCTAACTTCAAACCTCTGTCTTCCCAACGAGAAGTGGGTGTTTCAGCAACAAGAGGAAGAACGCTGGACCCAATGTCGATGAGCGGGCAAGGCGCCTCGGGCCGCAGGCCGCAGGCGCGGAACAGCAAGCTGCGTGCGCCCAAGCGGGTGAGTTGACGCTCCTTGGCCATGTATTCCACCGTCCAGAGAGCTTCTCCAAGGCTGATCCCTTCCTTTCCATTGCACTCTTGCGTTCAGGCGGGGACGGAGATGACAAACGAGGAGAGATGGCGAGCGCTGGCCAAAGCCATCTCTCAAATTCAGAATCACAACGAGAGTATCATCAGCATGGAAGAGCAGTACAGATACGCGCATCACCTCGTTCTGGTAAGCCAGCCAAGTTTGCTCAATTCAGCGCGCTGTAGGGCTCCGAGTAGTCTGACGATGAGTTGCTTCCGGGTCCATTCTGCTGTAGCATCGTGAGGGCCGCGCTCTATACGATGGAGTCAAGAACTTGACACAGCATCACCTCAACAAGCTATGCAAGGAGCGCCTCTCCCCGACCTTTCCGACGGGAGGCATCTCTTCGCTCTCAGCAGACAGCTTTGGCGGCCAGGCGAGCGCAAATGCCAGCGCCAATGCGAAGGGCAAGGCGGTAGACCGGGGTGCTGGAGGAGAAGGATGTGGTACAGACGCGGATCCAGCGTATCATCACCTGGCCCGAGCCGACCCTACTGCGCACTCGCGAATGGGCGACCGTTTGCTCATTGCGATGCGGGACATGTGGAATGACCACTATCGATGCATGAAGAATCTGGCGATGGTTCTTGGCTATTTGGTGAGCACAAGAAATGCTTTCCCCCCGCGATGCGCTGACTGAACATTTTCTGAACCACGTTACGTCCGGTTTCTCTGCTCATCAAACAGGATCGGACATGGGTTCCTCAGACCGAAGAACCAGGCATTCTACAACTTGGCCTGGAGCTCTTCAGAGATACAGTGATCCGGTCAAAGATCTATCCGATCGAGACATACCTCTTCAGCACGCTGCTATCACAAATACGAATCGAACGGGAGGGCAATGCGATCAACCGCTCCGTTCTCAAGTCGTCGATTGACATGCTGAATGCACTCACACATCCTCGGCAAGGCTTGGCCATCAATGCGCGGCAGACGCTCTACAAACACGACTTTGAACCGAAACTGCTCAGCACGACTGCCGAGTTCTACCAGTCAGAGTCGGTGCCATTGCTCGATCGCGGCGATGCGAGCGCATATCTGAGACATGTCGAGAGACGCTTCCAGGAGGAAGAGGATCGGGTCACCGTCTACCTCAAGTCAGCCACGGCTCCCGCACTACGGAGCCTGCTCGAGCAGCATTTGCTCAGTGCACACCTTCGGACCATTTCCGGAATGCCAGACTCGGGGCTCGACTACATGCTGGAGGAAGACAAGATTGACGACCTGGCGCGCATGTATCGGCTCTTCTACCGGGTCGCGGAGGGCCCGGCGGTGCTGAAGGCTGGGGTGAGAGCATACATAGGCCACAAGGGTCGAGCCATCAACGAGGCGATGGGCAGCACGGGCGGCTCAAACAACCCTGCTGGCGCCGGCGGCGATGGCGCTGGGAACGACAATGAGGAAAATGCCGCCGAGGAAGGGTCGGCGCCGGCGGCGGCGGAGAGGAAGAAAGGCGTGGTGGGCGGAGCGACTGCTGCAGCGGCTAATCTGGGCGCGCTGGCCCTCAAATGGGTCGAGGATGTGTTGGCGCTGAAGACGAAGATGGATAGGATATTGAAGGAGGGCTTCGCGGATGATAAGGGTTGCGAAGCCGCCATGAACGAGGTGAGTTCTGAGTAGTGGGCGCTGTTGCTTGATACCAGACTGAGTCCGATTGCTGATCTTGGCTGTGTGTGCCAGGCCTTTGAAACTTTCTTCAACATGAATCCCAGAGCGCCGGAATTCATCTCATTGTACCTGGATGAGAACCTGAAGAAGGGGTTGAAAGGCGTAAGTTGACTAGAGGTACCATAGACGTTATGGACACTGGCTGACTCTCTTCATCTGGCTGCGCATTGCAGAAATCTGAAGATGAGGTGGAGGAGGTGTTGACCCAGACGATTGTTGTCTTCCGGTTCCTACATGAGAAGGACGTCTTCGAGCGGTACTACAAGCAACATCTGGCGAAGCGGTTACTCAACGCGCGGAGCGTGTCCGACGATGCGGAGCGCGGCATGATGGCCAAGCTGAAGGTCGAGTGCGGACATGCGTATGTGCAGAAGCTTCAGGGGATGCTGAACGATATGAAGAACAGCGAGGAGGTCAGCAAGACATTCCAAGCGAGTCTGGAAAAGTCGGGGCGGGTGAGTTTTTGCGTGACGCCCTTCGCAATGATCATGAATAGCAACTGACGTTTCTCTTGCATCTCATGCATTTCATTTCCACCACTGCAGAAACTTCCATACAGCATGACGGTCACTGTCTTGACATCGACGTATTGGCCCGGGACGACGCAAGCGCCGACGTGCAACATGCCACCGCTGCTGATGACGGGCCGAAAAGCGTTTGAGCAATATTATGCGAGCCGGCACAGCGGGCGGGTATTGACCTGGTGCTCACATCAAGGCAACGCGGATGTCAGAGTGACGTTCAAGAATAAGAAGCACGAGCTGAATGTGGCCACGTATGCGTTGGTGGTCATCCTCCTGTTCGAAGACACGCCAGAGGAAGGCGAAGGCTCTCGGTTGACTTATGAGCAAATCGCGGACATGACGCAGATCCCGCCCGCGGATCTCAAACGAACGCTCCAGAGTCTGGCGTGCGGCAAGTACAAGATTCTGCTGAAGGAGCCCCGAGGCCGGGACATCAATGCGGGCGACAAGTTTACGTTCAACGTCAACTTTAGTGCGCCGCTGGCGCGGATCAAGATTGCGCAAGTGGTGGGTGGGGGCGGCAAGGTGGAGACATCGACGGAGCGCAAGGAGACGGCAGAAAAGGTGGAGGAGGAGAGGAAGAGTGTGACGGAGGCGTGCATTGTGCGGATCATGAAGAACCGGAAGACGCTGAGCCACAACGACTTGGTGAATGAGGTGATCCGGCAGCTGAGTTCGCGGTTCGTTCCTGCGCCTGCGAGCATCAAGAAGCGGATCGAGGCGCTGATTGACAGAGTGAGTTGGGTTCACCTCAGTATCGGCCCATGAGAGCTCCTGATGAGGGAGATTGCTGATCTTTGTCATTTCTTTTGCGTCCTTCTGTGCGTGCCAGGAATATCTGGAGCGGTCCGAGTCGAGTAGGAACATGTACAACTACGTGGCATAATCAGTCCTTCTCGCCCGCCCGCCTTTGTCAATCTGCGCGATCCTCTTTCCTCTCGGGAGGCTTCTTTTCCCGCTCTTCTTACCCCCCGTTCTTCTGCATGCAATTCTGTGATTCATCCCAAGCAATGTTGTTCTGGTCACCAAGGTTCCTTTCCCCAATCTCCAACGACGAGGTTCAACCTGTTCCTGGTGTGCAACTGTGCAACCAACCAGCTGTGCCACGTGGCTGACAGACTCACGTGATGTTGCTTGGACGAGGAGTGAGCGCTAAATTGACGCTCGGTTCCTCGTTCTTTTGGATCCCTTGCCAGCAAAGGAGTCCTTCCTGTCGCCGAGAAACTGGCACCAACAAGGAGGTGCGAAGGGAAGCTCAGACTGATTGATTAATGCATGCAATGCTGCTCGGCACGGCATGGCATGGTATGCAGGCTGAGGTGTGTACGAGTATATTATTGTTGGGAAGAGTGTTGAGCAGTGCCTTGAGTGTGTGTGAGAGAGAGAAGAGAGAATGTGAGCATCTGCTCTACTGTAGGGCGAGAACAAAGGCTTCCCCTTCCTCATCATCCACCACCACCACCCCCAACTTCCTCCCCTTCTCACTCTATCCCCTCACTCTCCCCCTCCTCCCTCAGCCCCGGCTCTCCTTCTCTAACGTCACCAACGCATACTCAGATCGCAAACGAAACCCCCGAGGGAGCCAGTCTCTTCTCCCATCTCAATCGTCGGCCGGCCGTCTTTCACCTCATCTTGATCCCACTTACTGTATCAAAGGATTTCACCCCCCCTCCCTCTTCAGCTTCTCAACGCTCTGTGCTACCACGACAACCCACAAAAACACACACACAGTAGACCAATGCTCACAATGTACAAACGGACAATCCTCCCTCTCCAAGTCTCTCTTCTCTCCTCTCTCCTCTCCTTCTCTTCCCTCTTCTCCTCCTCTCTCGCAACAGGCCGGCCTGATTCGCTTCTTCTTCACAACAGACAAGCATACGACTACTCTGGCAGCAGCTCCGGCGTAGGCGGCAACAACAACGGACTCGGCTACTCCACCACTGACCCAGCTGGTCGCATCCAATCCGTCGACGTCAACATCACCGTCGGCACATGCCAGAGTGATACCATCTATTGGGACTGGACAGGCCCCGACTCCATCTCCAACACAGTCGCCATCTACCTCCAGAATGTCGGGGCTACTTACTCCCGCGCCTCATTCCACCACAAGCGCGATGATGCCGCTGCTCCTGCTCAAAACCAGCCCCAGCGAATGCACAAGGTCCGCCGCTCTCCAGCCCATCACCACCTCAGCTTCCTCCACTCTCGCGATGACAGCAGCTCGGCCACCACTGCAGAACTTGTCTCAGGCATCCCCATCGTTGACCAGGCCTGGACTTGGCCCTCTATCAACGTCAACCCGGGATGGTACCGCTTCATCATCTTCCTCGAAGGAACCACCCAGCGAGCCAACTATGGCACTTCCCAAGTCTTCATCGTCCAAAATTCCTCCGATGTCTCTTGCCTTGGCCAAGCTGCCACTGCGACCACGACCACCTTGCCAGTCACCTATGGTTTGGCACCTCCCACCTCTTTCACAAGCACAGACGCCCCAGCATCATCCTCCACATCTTCTTCTTCCGCGGTGGTAGCCACGTCCACCTCTTCATCGACCACCCCCGCGGCGGTGCCTATCTCCACTTCCGCAACAGGCCAACAGGCCAATAACGGAGATGCAGTCGCAGGTTCCGACAGCGGAGTCCATGGCGGTGTCATTGCAGCCGTAGTCATCCTGCCCCTGGCCGCTCTTATTGCCATTGGCATGGGAGTCATTCACTTCTTCAAGAAGCGCAAGGAGGAGATAGAGTGGCGAAACAACGGTGGCTTCCTCAAGACGGAGCCTTCCACCGCTGCCTTGGACGGATCGGGTGGTGGTGCAGGAGGCTGGGCAGCTCGTTTCCGATCTGCTTCTCGTGCCGGACTCGACGATGGCGATGACGAGCATGATCGCGTTGCCGAGGTCGAGAAGATTGGCGAATCTCGTGCCAGTGTGTTTTCTGATCTGTACGGTGGCGTCGTGGTTGAGGAGAGCCGGCATCAGCAGCAGGCGATGGCTGAAGTTGCCCTGGCTGACGGAGCCCATTCACCTTATGTCCATTGCGGATCTGTCACCACTGGCGGCCGACCATCGATCTCTTCCCTTCGAAGCGCGCCTATGACATCAGGGCCCATGCCGCTCATCATCGAGGACTACCGATCCACAGCTGGCGGACGAAGCTATGACCTGCCTCGACCTCGTAACGGTTCATCCGCGACGACTGGTGTAGACATCACCTCGCCCACAGAAAGTGAGCAGGCAGCCTTCGCGACCGGTGGATGGATGAAGTACGCCGAGATGAAGAAGCTAGACGCCGACGGCGCTCACGTCCTGACCAGGGACCAAGTGGATTCTTTGGCCGCACACCCGGATGCTCCTCAAACGGCTCCGACTCGACCCTTGCCTGTCCCTCCTCAACAACCAGGAGGTGAGCAGGCGGAGGAGGAAGAGATGCCGTACCCTGACACCCCTCGCCCTTACCTCCTCCGGCACCTCGGCGGTCGCGGCGGCGATTCCGGCAGCGATGAGTCTCACCAGCCCCGGGCCGTCATGCCTTCTGCCTCCCAAGAAGCACCGAGGAGCGCATCGAGCATGTCTGGCAAGTATGTCGGCGCTGGTAGTGAAGGATATGCCAACCTGCAGCGATCCGCCTCGAACGGGAGTGCGTTCAATGTTCGTCGCAAGCCTGTGCCTGGTGCCCAGCCGCAGCGATCGGTCACCAGTCCCTTTGCGGATACAAATGCGGTGGGACAGCACCAAGGTCCTCCCCCATCTTACACGCTCCAAGACGGAATCACCAAGATGGAGGCCGTGCTCTCGACGATGGAACCCGAGGTGATCCAGGACGGCGCTGCTTCTTTGGTGCACCAGGCGGAACGCTACTCGGCCTCGACAGTGTCGACCTGGGGCACTCCTGCGATTTCCTCGGGATCTCCAGCCGTCGGTCTCGTACCGCCCACGCCTCCCACGGGCGAGTTCCCCACGACGCCTCGCATGGACGACAACATGGAAGTCTTGGCGGGTTCGAAAGAGTCTACTCCCGTCTCGATGATTTCCTCTCGTAGCGGGCGCGCGCCTTCTATCGGATCATCATCGCGCGACAGCAGTGCGACGATCCGGAGCCGGAGCGATGTTCAATCTTCTACACAGGCTGTCGGAGGCAGCGCTAGCAGCAGCAGCAACGCCAATGCCGATTCCAACGAGTACAAGCTGGACCTCGATCTGAACCTGGATCCGATCCGCTTCAGCAATTTTTAAAGCCGATACCTCCATCTGGCTCAGACTGCTAAGCTGAAATGCGCCCGCTATGGAAACACACTCGTTACGGGGTTCCCTGTGCCTCTGGTGGACAATTGTTCTCTCTCTCCTCGCAACATCACTCGTCTCCGCTCCCTTTGCCCGCCGTCCCAACCACCCACGCTCGCTAGCCAACTCTGCTCGCCTCTGCTTTCCTTTCCACCCCCCGCCTTTCTTCTCTGTGAAGAGAAAGGAACACCAGACTGGCTTCTGCTGTGATTTCCTGCTCTTCCCTTCCAGCTCGAAACCCCCCCCCCCCC
>LAXH01000037.1:93438-115129 GCA_001006505.1 Tilletia horrida
AGCAGGCAGGCAAGTGAGATTTGCGGGCTGTGCCTGTTTCTCCGTTTCCCTTGTCAAGTACGAGTCGACAGGACAAGCTCGTGGAAAGGTATGCAGGAGCCTGGTTGCCCTGTATATGCTGTTCTCCGGCCTTTCTTTCCTTCGGCTGCCATCGAAGAGGGGGTTTCCCTCCCTCTCCTACATTTCGTCGTATTCCAGCCGAGAGGCGAACACAACACGCGCGCACATCTGAAATACACACTGTCCTTTTGTCCATCGCTTCGAGCGCCGAGTGAGGTCGGCCATGCCTGATCTACAAAGAGTAGTTGGGTTTTACCGAAGAATGCATGCCAATTGTCGTGGTTGGTAACTAGTTAAGTTCGGCGTTGAGGATTTCCCATGTTTGCTGCGAAAAAAGCTATTGTGTCCCCCTCCCCACCTCGAACCAGCTTCACGGTTCCAGGCATGCCCTGTTGGGCGAAGTGGACCATGATCGGCTTGAGAGGTTGTTCCACTTGTGTGTTCCCATCTAGCAGCAACCCATTAATGGCTCGGCGTGCGCAGCCGCACAAGAGATGGCCGGGGTCGAACGCCCAGTCGAGAGTCGAGATCTGGACCCTACGAAGATGGAAGAGTGATGAGGATCCGGTTCGAATCCGTGCGGCCCATGGCGCTTCCTTCACGACGGGCCCTTGTCAGCGCTGGGCACACACGCCAGCCCCCCCTCCCAAAGATGATGACGAGAAGCGTGACGTAACCCCCCATTTCAAAGGAAGTAAACTCGGTACTCCTGTCTCCCATTGATGCCTGGACCTAGTTCGGTGCTGGAGTGCAGTAGAATCCCTCCTAACCCTCCCGTCGATCCAGCTCAAGGCAAGTTCAGACTTGGAAACAAAGGCCCAGAAACATGGTGCGAGGCAAGACGGTTTCCCGCATACAATCTCGGCGAGGGGGTATGTGTGTGTGTGTGTGGGGTCAAAAATGAATGTGGTAAATGACCACGGATCAAGACTGGGTTTCTTGTGAGCCGAGAGTAGTAGTAGTAAAGGGCTGGTGAGGTACAACTAGAGGTCGAGATTTTATATGATGCAAGTGAGGATTATGACGTGGTGGATGAATGTGATGGGGATGTAGAATGCGAAATGCGAGGAACAAAGCAGACTGGGAAGGACGTTTCCGGGTTGAGGTTAGTTGTTGCCCCCCCCCCCAAGATGGATGGGGATGGGGATGTATGTGTGAATGAGGTGGAAGGGGGGGGTGGAATCTTTGTGTTTTGTCTAGAGCTTGCCGGTGTTGTTGTTAAGGTCGATGCCGAGACCCTTGGTCAGGGCGTTGACGAGGGCAAGTAGGGGGTCAACGAGGGGCGCCAAGGTCGGGGCCAGACCACGGAGCAAGGCCTCGACACCGGTGACCAGGGCGGCCAAGGTCGGGGTGAGCGCATCGACGAGCTGGTTGACGGCGTTGAGCTCGAGGTCGCCGACGACCTTGTGGACGAGGGTGTCGACGAGGGGCAGGAGCTTGTTCAGGTCGGCGACCAGCTGGTTGACTGCGACGACGAGCGAGGCGGGCCGAGCGGTGGCACGGGCAGCGATCAGGCCTGCAGAGTGGGCCTCCTTCTTGAGGCTGTGCACCTTCTTGGTCGCGGTGGCGGCGTGGTGCTTGAGGGTGTGGATGGCCGAGGCAAACTCCTTGTGGGAGACCTTCTTCTGGGCGAGGAGCTTCTTGAATGTCGCATAGTCGGCCTCAAACTCGGACGAGACGTGCTTGACCTCGGCAGAGAGGGTGCTCTCGAGGGAGGCCTTGGAGGTAGAGGAGCGAGCCTGGACAGACTCGAGGTCGCGGGCGTTGAGGTTGAGCCCCAAGCCGTCGAGCAGGCCGTAGACGGTGCGGAGGAGGGGGTCGACGAGGGTCTCGCCGAGGTCGTCGCCGAGGACGGTGAGGACCTTGAACAGACCCGAGTCGATGTTCTTGAGACCGGGGGTGAGCTGCTTGACGATGGTCGAGACAGTGTTCAGGCCGAGGTTGGTGGTCAGGTGGCGGACGAGGAGGCGGACCTGGGGGAGGACCTTCTTGAGCGAGGCGTTGAGGTCAGCAATGGCGGGCGCGAGCAGGTTCTGGCGGGCCTCGACGGAGCGTGCCTTGGAGCCGTGGTACTTGGCAGCGAGGGCATGGTACTGGTTGCCGTACAGCTCGAGGTGGGCGTTGAAGTTGGCAAAGGCCTTGGTGGCCTCGGCCTTGGAGACGTGGTCCTGCTTCTGGAGCTTGGCGAGGCGAGCGAGGTCCTTCTCGATCTGGGCGGAGGCCTCCTTGGCAATGGAGGCGGCTTGGTGCTCGAAGGAGACCTTGGTCATGCGGGCCTCGAGGGCCAGGCTGGAGGACTGGATCGAGTCGGTGCCGCGAATGGCAATGCCCTCGGCCTGAGGAGCAGAGGATGCGGCAAGAGAGGTGCCGATCAGGAGAGCGGCGGCGATGAAGGAGAGTCGAAGTTGCATCTTGAAAATTCTATAGAATCAGGGAGTAATGACTGTGAGAAGAAGAGTATCAGGAACAGCTGGGAATGATTGTTGGGGGAGCAGATGGGATAGATCTGATCAGCCTTCGTAACCTGGGCGACGTATATATACTCTTCCTGGGTCGTTCATGCTCATGCTCTTGCTGATGCCTGGTCACTGTCATTTCCGAGCCTAGTGGTCCCCCAAAAGGGGGAGGGGGGGCTTGACAATGAATGTTCAGGGGTCCAGCAATCTCGGAGAGAAGAGCGAAAGAGGAAGCGAGTTGGGTTGTCGAGACGAGACTAATAGATGCCTGATGCTCGCTAAGGCTTGTGCGTACAGTATGTGCTTCTCGAAAGTCGGCGCTGTGACTGTATGGTGTGAATGTCGAGTTTTTGGAGATGTGCACGATGTTGCTCGGTGTTGGACTTGGACTGACGGGGAGGACGAACAGGGGAAGGTTTCAAGGATGTGGATGTGAGTCAGGTTGGGATTGGGGGAATGCAGATGTAAATTGGTGCTCGGCTAGGCTCGATGGCACCAGAAGGAGGAGCTAGAGGTGCATTGAATGGGAATGCGCCTTCATCCACGAAGAAGGGATGAAGAAGGTGAATTTCCTCTCCTTCTGTGCTTTTGCCTGGAAGCTGGCCGAAGTCACCGGTCTGGGTTGTATGTACTGTACATACTGTGGCTTCAAACCTAGAGAACACACACATGCACACACAGAGAGAGAAACACGCACAGACGGATGGAAAGGATGTCAGTGATGGAGGAGAAGATCAGCAGGTTGGACCCGTGTTTGGGGTGAGTGATAGTGTCCACACAGTTGTGTGGCAGATGGAAGAGATTCGCCATTTACATCGAATACATAGGGGCTGCGACTGCGACTGCGACTTGCCCTGTTGTTGTTGATGGGCTTGTGGCTCATCATTGATGATTTGTCTGTGTCTGTGTGACTCTCTTTCTTTCTTTTCTTCCAACAGAGATGGCGTGGCTTGGACTGGCTGGCTGGCTGGCTGGCTGGCTGGCTGGATGTGAACGAGTGAGATGGAAGACTCTCCTCCTTCCCTTCCCTAGCTTGTCGGACGAGGACGAGGATGCGGTCATCATGGGATCAGTCCAGCTTGAATCGAGAGAGGACAGAGAAAGGGTCCTTGGGTAGTCAGTCACCACCACAACAACCATGCAAGGATTTTCTTTCCCTGCCAGCCACCTCGTCTCGACTCTCGTCGGGCCGAAGGTGGATGTGGAACCGGAAAAAACGATCTGCTGAGACAAGATTAAACAATCATCAATCGGCAAAGGCTAAACCCGAATCCAAGCTCGCTGATCGTCCTGACCGACAGACCCTTCTTCTTCTTCTTCTTTTTCTTCTTCTTCTTGTTGCCGCCGCCCGCCGCCACCGCCGATCATTCCATGGTCACACCATCACCGGCCCACGTTCGCACTCCGATCGATGGAGGAGTGGCCCTCCCAGATCGTCCTCTCAGCTAGCCGAGCCCGAAGATACGTGTGCTTCTCGGTGGAACCCCTCCCTTTTTGCTGCCATTCACTTAAATCTCCTTCCAGACCTGCGTATGTATTGTATCTACTAGAGCGTCCGCATCGCTTCCTTGTTCCTGGTCTTGCGAATCAAACCATCTTCTTCATGTATTATTGACGCGCCGCACCCGGCTTCTTCGCTCGACTCTCTCGCAACCCTTTCCCCCATCTACGCTTCCTGCCGGTACATACATACTATCCATAGTACGGAAGCCCTGGCAAGCTGACATCATTCCCTGAACCTGACATCATTCCCTGAACAAGTATATCCGCAGGTAGGAACTGGATAATCATTCGTGGACTACCCTAAGCCGCTGTCTATATTTGGACTAGGATAGGAAACACGTCGGCTACTTGCGCGCATCCGCTCGGCGCGCCTTGCCAGGTCGATTCCCACCTCGCTTCGCTCCTCCCCCTCCCCCTCCTCCTCGTCCCCGACCCGCCGAGAACCCTGCCCCTCTGCCACCACCTCGTCCTCTTCCTCCTCCTCCTCCCGCTCCCCTCCCCCTCCCTCGTCCCCGACCACCGCCGCCGTAAATATCCGCAGAACTCTCCGCCGTGTTCTCCTTTGCATGTCTCTTCTTGCCCCCGTATCCAAACTTGGAGTCTCGCGCCGAGCGAGGCATCTTGCCGCCACCGCCTCTGCCTCCTCGTCCTCCACGTCCGCTGCCTCCTCGCTCGTCGGTCCGGGCGCGCTTGTTGTCTTTGCTGTTGCTTTCGAGCGCTTGTTCGAGGCGGACGTCAAAGTCGTCGTCCCCAAACGCGGACTGAGTCGCACCTGCGCCTTCCTCGTCGATGCCAGAGCGTTCTAACAATGCCATCAATTGGGAGGGGGGGAGAGAGAGACAGAGTTCAATCAGCTTCTTCCTGTTTCCCCCCTCACGAATACCAGACGTCAATGGAAGGAGGCCCCCCCAAACGTAAATCGTACTCACTCCTCTTCAGACCCTTGATCTTCTCCTCCATCTGGCGCTTCGACCGCTGCCTCTCCAGCAACTTTTCCACCTGCACCTTCTTGCCAAACTTTTTCAGCTCGCGCTGTCTTTTCGCATCTTCGCTCGCCTTGATGCCTGCGCGCTCGTCGAGCAGGCGCTGGCGCACGCGTTCCATGTGGGCGTCCGTCTTGACCATCTCTGCAAAATAGTCGGTTGGGCGGGAAAAGGGGGTGCCTGAGGCTTCGACGAGCTTGCGGCCTTCGACGGCGCCGTGTAGCGCTTGTTGGTAGCTGGCAAGCCCGGGAGGGAGTAAGCATGAAGTCAGCCATTGTCCAGATGTGTCCCGCCTCGTTCAATTCTTGGGAAGGAGGGGGTAGCAACTTACAATGCAAGCTCTCTCCTGAGATCATCGTCCTTGCCATCCTCCCCAACTTCCTCCTCCACACTCTTGTTCCACACCACCGTCATCGTCTCAATCCACGGCGGTTTGGCCATCTTTGCTTTTCCCTTGCTGCCTGCTGCTGAGGATCCGCTGGCACCTACGCTGGAGCGCACTTCGTCAAGGACGCGTCTGAGCGCTTCTTGGTTGTTCTTCTTGACCTTGTTGATGCGCATGCCGCGGATCTCCTCGGGAAGAGCTGCAGCTGTTTCGCCATCAAGCTCTTCTAGTTCGACATCGCCGTCCTCTTCGTCGTCGTCATGTTCATCTGCCGCTGTCTGATCGGCCAGCTCTTGAGTATCGTCGATGTCTTCAAATGCGTCGTCGTCGTCGTCGTCATCATCATCATCGCCCACCAGACCCTCCATCTCCTCGTCTTCGTCGTCCTGCTCCTCCTCCTCCTTGCTGTCAATGAGAGCGGCCTTGGCGGGTGCTGCGTGGTTCGCTTTGACTCCGTTAGACGCCTTCTTGCTGGGAGCAGGCGCAGGTGCGGGTGCGGGAACGGCCTTTTTGGCCTTGCTCTTGCCGACCACGGCTTTTCCCGATAGCTTGCTCATCCTGTTGAACTTTGTCCCGTGGTTTAGTTTGGGGAGTGTGGAGCTCGATGTCGAGGCTGCAAAAGCCAGCAAGGTTTCCCAAGATTTCTTCGTGAGCCTTCGAAATTTTTTTGTGGGCCAGAGCTGCCCGATCTCCATCTCAGCTGAAACGCCGAGTCTGCCGATGTCAAACGCCGGGGTGTTGCTCCAGAAGTCCAAATGGAGGATTGCCCGGCATTTGAAATGTGTCTCACGCCGCAATTGCGGTGAACAAAGGGAAACCTATTTTCCCCCTATGTAACATGTCAGCACGTCAAATTGGTGCATTCCGATGACGACAGATGATGAAGATGATGAATTTCCCTCCCCGCAACCGAGAAGACTCATGGTCCGTTCACAGCTCACACTCTGGCACAGCTTATATAAAGCCTGGGGACTCCTCTGCTACACCTCGGCCAGACGATCCCTTCTGATCACATAACAAACAATCCCACATCAAGAACTATCATCAACCATGTCTTCTACTCAATTCACCCTGTACACTCACAAGGTGAGAACTCCGAGTGCGCATCTGGACCGAACCCACGACCGGAATGTGACCTATTGACACACTCGCATCACCATGCAGGGACCCGGTCCCAACCCTCCCAAGGTCGCTCTTGCTCTCGAGGTGAGTTTTGCGCCACCGAGCTGCCCAAGGCCAGCTGACATCCTGAAATCACACACACACACTGATCGGCTGCGGTGTCTGGGACAAATTCCAGTACCTCGGCCTTTCCTATGAGCTCGTGCCCCTTGTGTTCGGCGACAACCCAGAGAATGGCGTGAAGAGCGCCAAGTTCCTGGCCATCAACCCCAACGGACGCGTGCCCGCCCTTGTCGACCACGGCAACAACAACTTTACCGTGTGGGAGTCGGGCGCGTGCTTGATCTACCTCGCTGAAAAGTACGACCCCGAGGGCAAACTCTACGGTGAGTTCCAACTCTTTCCTTGCTCATGCGTGCTTCCCAATCGTGGCTGACTTCCGGGTCACCTTTACAGGCAAGACACCCGAGGAGCGCGCAATCACCGCCCAGTGGCTGACCCACCAAGTCAGCGGACTCGGCCCCGCGCAAGGCCAGGTGAACTGGCTGATCCACTACTTCAAGAACGCAAGCGGCGTCGATGCCCAGCCCGAGATGCTCACCCGCTTCCGCAACGAGACGGACCGGCTCTACAAGGTGCTCGACGCCCAGCTCGCGCGCCAAGCCCAAGCCGGATCCGCTTACATTGTGCATGACCGCATCACCATTGCCGACTTTGCGTTCTATGGCTGGGTCAAGATTATCGCCATGGCCAAGTTTGAGCTTGGCGACTATCCGAATGTGAAAAAGTGGGCGGACAACATTGCGGCGGACCCGCGGACCCAGAAGGCATACGCCAAGCTCGATGCTTGAGAGAGTTGATTTACTTCACAGCGCGAATCGAAAATTCAAATGTCCCTTGTTGAGCATCATTTTGCCTTGCTTCTCCTGTTGCACACCAGACAAGCACGTAGATCGAGTCTGAAGAAAAGTGCCTGGAAGAGAAGTGGCGGTTCGTCCATGTCCTGAGGTCGTCCATACACTCATCATCGTCTTCCACCAGTACGTCCTGCAGCAGCCAGGTCTGAATCACCAAGGGAGGATCTTCAATGAGAACGTGGCACGAGATCATGATCTCGTGGGGATGCCTTTAATAGATATGGAGGTGTGTGTGTGTGTGTGAATAGGTCGTTGTACAAGTAGGTATAGTGAGGGTCCTGCGAAGTTTCAAGTTTCGGAATGGGAAGACGTTGATGGGGAGGAAAATGCGTTAAGAGGGAGCTGGGTGAGGATCGACAGACTACTTCTTGTAGCCGCCGTATCCACCACCACCGTATCCTCCACCACCGTATCCTCCGCCACCGTATCCTCCGCCACCGTATCCACCACCACCGTACCCTCCACCTCCGTATCCGCCGCCGCCGTAGCCGCCTTGACCACCGTATCCGCCACCACCGTATCCTCCTCCGCCATATCCACCGCCTCCGTATCCTCCTCCACCGTATCCACCACCGCCGTAGCCGCCTTGACCACCGTAGCCGCCCTGACCACCGTAGCCGCCCTGACCACCGTAGCCGCCTTGACCACCGTAGCCACCTTGGCCACCGTAGCCACCTTGACCACCATAGCCACCTTGGCCGCCGTAGCCGCCCTGGCCGCCGTACGGGTTCTGTCCACCACCACCACCGGTTCCACCGCCACCGGTGCCCGTTCCACCACCGCCCGTGCCGCCACCGGGAAGACCTCCTCCTCCACCACCGGTACCCGTGCCGCCGCCTCCGCCGCCAGTGTTGGGAGGACCTATAACAATTCAACCCAAAAAAAAATCGAAAAGATTCAAACAAAAAAAGAAAAAATATGAGCGAAAACGTCGAAATTCACACCTCTTGCCTCCAGGATTGGATGGACAAGGAGGGGGAACACGCGAAATCGCAACGTACCGGTCACGCAGTATGGCCTAGTAGAAGGGCAGTGGCAATTTGGACGGCCAGTGGGACAAGGAGAAACAGTTACTGTCACGGTTTGGGTCTGACGGGCTTGAACTGGAGGTATTTTTAGAGTAAAAAAAAAAACGTTCGGGAAAAACGTTGAAGGACAACATGAACGTCAGCGTGAACGCTCACGGTGATGGTTGAATCAATGTCGATGTCGAGGTGGAGGAGGTACTCACCAGTGGGGCTGGGGTTGGGCATGGCAGCGGCCATGGCAGCCAGTCCGAGGACGGCTGCGCTGTATCCTGCAAATTTCATCGGATAAAGAGTTTGACGTTTGAGATCAGAGAGTAAGATGGGAGGTCAGAGGGAGAGACGAGGAGAAGAGCAAGGTATCATCGGTATGACGGGACGATCCTCTTGCCTTTATATGCACCCCTTCGGGTGTGGGAGGGTAAGGGGTCTAGGATTTTCCATGGAAGACGGAGAACGATTTGAGATGCATTGGTCGAGCTAGGATTTCCTTTACCCGAGAACGTGCCCCCCTCCGCAGAGCAAGCCAGTGACGGAGATAGCGAGAGAGAGAGAGAGAAAAGAGAAAGAGTAAGTAGGTTGATCATAGAGTTTGCCTATCAGAGCTCGTGAGTTGGTTGGTCTCGGTAACGTGACTGGACTTTTGTGGCCAGCACTCAGTAGGAGGCCTATGCAAAAAGGCGGGCTGCTGGCACTTGGGCCGGCACCTATACTGAGTCCGCATGTCTTCGCTAGGCTGGGGCATCTGCTCCGGAAGGGGCACTTGGATGAGGTACCAGTCAGTGGTAAGCATCAGGGCATGAATTGTTAATTTTTTTTTGGGCGATGGACATTTCGAATTGGTTTGATGAGAAGTCGAATGGTCGGTCCCTGGCGAGCTTAGTGCGGCAAAGGGCGGGCGCAAAGGTTAGAAGCAAGAGATCAGACAAGGTCAGTACATATGTGCAAGTTGTTAGAGAGGCTAGATGTGGATTGATTGATTGCCACTGCGAGGAAGGGAGGGAAGTTGAGCTGGTTGGGGGGAACCGGCATGATTTCCGCTGTTCCGCCCGTCCAGCCCTGCGGTTCGGTTGAGTGAGATGAAAGCCAAAAGCTACTCGTACTAGTTGGGGGAACGTGGGGAGGTAGTCAGTACATAGTGAGTGGCCTGTGAACAGCCATGAATCAATGGATATGTCCAAACACCGCAGATGCCTTTCAAATTTGGCACAACTCTCCAGGCGGATGCGATGGATGGATGGATGCCTTGATGATTCATCCGCGGCTGGCCCCTCCATGTTCCCAGTGATGTCTTTCTTGAGTGGCTTGCGCTGCCAATGCCAAGACGCTAACGAATGCTCATCCGGTCAATCCTCCTCCCCCTCCCCTTTCACTCTACTCTCTCTCTCTCTCTCTCTCGAGATAGGATACTCGATTAGATTGTTGTTGGAAACGAGGTCGACAAAAATCTTGGATTCCGAGTTCCGGCTTATTGCCGCTCGAACCAGCACACGCGGCTGGCTTGGTGGAGAGTCATATTCATTATTGTGCAGCTTCTGATGGAATCCCAAGCGGTGGGTGGGACTGACCGAGAGGCTCATCTCACTGGTGGACCTGCATCGGCAGAAGTAACTGCAAGGCAAAGCCATAGTGAACAGTCAGTTGTCCAAGGGATCATCCCTTTTGGAGAGCGAGTGGGGAAAGGAGGGGAGTGGCAGTATTGCATTTTCGAAGGTTTTTGTTTTACAACCGAATCTCCCCCTTTGGACGACGTTTCTGTGCTACGCAACCCATGCCTACAGTAGTAGATCAGCAAATCGTCTCCTCCAAAGCAAACGATCGACAAGATTGCCGTGTCATACATATACACACCGACCTAACTAAGGACAGAGCTTCCTTCCACGCCGGGGCCTACGCCTCTGGTCCCGACTCCCGAGCTCATCCTCAGACCTCTCCTGATCCTTCTTGACTCGACTTGACTTGACTTGACTTGAGCTCCAGCCAAGTCCCCTCTCGCCTCTGCGTCACCCTTGAGAGCTCGACTCTCCTCTGAGAGAACAGCACCCATCAACCACTTTTAGCTCTTCCCAACTCACGCTGCACACTTTCCCATAGACACACACACACACGCAACCAGAGCCCGTCCGAGAGTGTGACTGTGAGAACACATGCGTCGAGAACGCACATTCAAGCAAACGCGGCCAATCGTCCCCCTGCTGCTGCTGCCTTTAGCGTCGGCACTTCACTTCCACACCGATGGCATTTCACGCGCGCTTGCAGAGCTGGTGTTCACCAAAAAAAAAAGAAACCCGTGGCGGGGGAAGCCCGAGGGGGGAGAATAGATTGGGGGTCTGAACAAGGGGGCCACAAAAGTGTTCGTGGTTATAAGAACGCGAGTTCAGCAAAAGGGGGATCTGATGGGGGGATTAGAGCGTCTGTATGTGTGAGCAATAACAAGGTGGTGGAAGTGGGTGATTCATCGTCCGTGTCGAGGCCACGATAAGAATTGGACCAGAATCAAGGAAGGCGCAGTCTCAGGGTTGAGGCGGCGACCCTCCGCCTGATATTGTTCTCGAAACGGTCCGGGATCTTGGGACTCCCGATAGAGAGAGAGAGAGAGACAGGGACACAAGTCTCAGTTGTTGCCAGGTTGAGGCTTGCCGGCGCAGGTCCAGGTCGAGTCCCGCTTGCCGGGCGTTCCCTTGACCTTGTAAGGCGCAAACCCAAGCGTCTCAGAGACGGTGCCCATGTACTGGGGCTGGTAACCGTTGTCCTGCACAATGTGGATCGCCTGGGGGATCACCTTGCTGCTCGTCGTGGGCACCGTCTCGTGGTTGAGCATGATGACGTGCTTGGGCGCCTTGAGCTTGCGGTACTGGTTGAGCGAGTACGAGACCGAGGCCCCGTCGGCGTCCTTGGTGTCGCCCTCGTCGCCTGTCCAGCCGACGACGACGAGGCCGTGCTTGTCGTTGAGGTACTTGACCGTCGCGTCGTCAATCGAGCCGTAGGGCGGGCGGATGCAGGCGGGCACCACACCGAGAATCTTGTAGAGGGCATCCTCCACGAGGGTGACCTGCTTGTCGAGCTGGGCGCGGCTGAGAGTCATGATGTCCGGGTGCGACCAGGTGTGGGAGCAGATCTGGTGGCCACGAGAGTACGAGTACTTGAGCGCGGCGACGGCCTCCTTGTCGTAGATGCATTGGTCTGGTGTGTGTGCGAGAGAGGAGCGAGTAAGAGTCAGTGGGACGATGGTTTGTGTTTCGCTGTGTCTCTCGACTGGAAAAACTCACAATTGTTGCCGTTTACGAAGAAGGTAGCATGGGTTCCAATCGATGCAATTTCGTCAGCGATCTTCGTATGCCACGAATACGGACCGTCATCAAAGGTGAAGCTGAAGCAGGCGTGAGTGGTGCAGCGGGTCTGGTAACCGTTGAGGGCGGCGCGACGGGTGAGGTTGCTGCGTTCGTGGAAGACATCGTACGAGGCTGGGTCGCGCTTCTCGAGGTCGGCGCGGACAAGGGGCGAGAGCGGGGGGAAGTCACCTGCGCTGGCTGCGAGGGCGGTGCGAGCTGCGAGGGTGCAGAAGGCGAGGACGAGGCTGGTGGATTTGAGGCTGAACATGGTCAGTTGTGAGGAAGAGGGTCAGCTGCAAAGGGGAATGGGGGGATGGTGAGTAAAGACTGTGTATTAGTGACGCGGAACGAGGAGAGAGAGAGAGAGAAGCCGAGGTGGAGCAGAGGCGAGGGAGGGCAAAGGAAGGCTGCTCGACGGGGGGACGAGGGTGGATGATGGAGGTCAAGGTGAAGAGGGAATCAGCGTCCTCTTCGATCAAATAAGATATCAAAGACGGGATCCTCTCGCCTCACAACAGCAACAACACTTTTTCATTTCAACAAACAAGGGCAACACTACTCACTCGGGTCCGCGCACAGAGGGCTGACTGGCCGAGGCATTTCCCCCCCCTCATCTCTGCTCATGTCCCCCTCCCGTCCCAGGGCACCAACTCACATCCGTGCACAACCCACAGACAATCCTCTCTTGGGGAGGACCAAGCCATCTTCCTGACCAGGAGGGATCCCCCAAGGGGAAGGAATCTGTGTTTGAGAGCAACTCCTATCTTCCAGCACCTCTTCCAACACACACCTGAGCCAACGGTCGCGCGCCTCTGTGCCCTTTTTTTCCCTTGCACGCGTCAAGTCTTGGCAGAGTGGCTGATTAAACCAGGTAAAATGGACACAATGTTGCTAGGAACTGCCTAGGAACAGCCTGCTGTCGGACAACTGGACGTTTATCCGCTGCCACCAAGATGGAGGCCGCGCTTTGCCGGTTGCTGGCTTGCTGTTCGACTTTGGCCATCCATGGCAGTGAACATGACTCAGGACCATCACCATCACCATCTCGAGTAGGTTGGCACATACACTCGTCGTGGTGGACTCTCCCCCCAAATGTCAGCTGAAGTCCGACTCCGACCTCGAGTCGGGCTCGCCAGCCTGCCCACCGAGCTCCACGCCCTAATCGCCCGCCTCATCTACCTCGACTCCATCCCCGCAGGCAGTCTCTCCACCTTGGACCCCCTCACCTTGCCCAGCTCCAACCCTCTCGCAGTAGACAACCCCCTCGCCGCTCACCGCCCTCTCGCCTCCAACCAGGCAGAGACACGACGCACCCTCTATGCACTCTGTCTCACCAGTCGCTCCTTCTATGTCGCCGCCCGCCCACTCCTCTTCCGACGCGTCGTCATCACCCTCCCATACAGCTTCCTCCTCGTCATGCGCACCCTCGGAGCAGCTCATCTCGCCCAGCTGTATGACAAGTATGCAGCTAGTGGCAACCAGGACTTCCTCCTCCGACCTCCCACTGCAACGACGCCCACTGAGGAGCACCACCAGCAACAGAACAGTGCGGGAGCAACAACGGGACAGCTCGTCAAGCGTAAGCGAGATCGTACAGTCACCTTCGAGGAAATGGTTGCTGCTGCTGGCTTTGCCCATGCAGCTGGCGGCACCCTCGTCGTCAAGGCTCGGAGCAGAGCAGCCATGGAACGTCCCCTGGGGCGCACATCTGCTCCAGAGGCGGCGACGGCGGCGGCGGCGACCCAGAGCACTGGCTCGGCATTTGTTCCACAAGCAGAGGACGAGAGGGAAATGGACCTCGTCTGGGTTGGTGAGTAGTTCCCCCCAAAACCATTTCAGGACTGTGCCACAATTGACGCGCGTTCCATTCAATCCTCAAAGAGGACCCTTCATCAAAATCGAAGTCAAAGCGATATCACGTCCACCTGGCACCTTTCAAACCAACCGCGCTCACACTCTCCAACGAGGAGCTTTTCGCAGCCCATCGCTTCGTCAGAGTCATCGATTTCAGCAGATACACCTCCCAGGGCATGCGCCGCTCCGTCGGCGACGTGTCCAAGAACCGCTTCGTCACCCCCGCCAAGCTGCTCGCCCTCATCACAGCCGTCTCCGAGTTTCTCGAGTCCTTTGGCGCGTCGGAAACAATGGACAGCGCACTCACCTGCGAAGTCCTAGAGGCGCTCCTCTTCCGCGACGGCGAGTGGGCAAAACCATCCCATCTGCGCGGGGTCTCGATCGAGCGAAGACGCTCCAAATCCCGCCATCGCGGCACCTCCCTCACCCGCCTGGGCACCACCTCGTCCACCATGGCTGATTCGGAGCACAAGATGCTCCAAAGTCTCGATCTTTGCAACTGTGTCAGTCCGCGCTTCGGCGAGGCGCTGACGCGATTTGTCCAGCTCTATCTCCGACCGCGTGCGGTTGGGATCACTGCTTCTGGTGGCGACATGCCCACGATTGGGCCTCCCTCGGGTCCGTTGGAGATGCATGAGGAAGAGGAGGACACCACTACCACGACCGAGACGGAGACTGAGACAGAAACTGAGACAGAGACTGACACCGATACCCCTTACAAGCGCTTCATGCGTGGCCGGAGCCCGATGCTGGCCCCGATCGACGCAGACGATATGGACGAAGACGATGATGAGTCGTTCCGCGGTCGAGGACGCGACACGATTCCTCGGCGTGGCATGGCGTCTCAATCGGCATCTGGCTCGCGTCCTCGCGCAGCGGCTACAGTCGGTGGAGCCCAGTCAGCCGCAAGCTCGCTCAGCGCAGGAAACCCCTCAACCCCAAGAGCCACGACATCTGCGTTGTCCCCTGCACCCGCGAGTCGATCCGGCGGCGGGAGCACTGTCCGCCTGGCCAGCCCGGCCATGCGAAGAACGAGCAGTATCACGCGAAGCGCATCTCGCACCCGAAGTCGCTCGACAGCTTTCACCCCCGCCGTGTTCCCCAGCCTGAAGCGCCTCGGTCTGAACGGGATCACCTTCCCAATGGACATCATCACGCCCTTTGTCATTGCTTTTCCCAACCTGACCCATCTCGACCTCTCGCGCACCAAGACGGACGGAGCCCTGTTGCGTCTGCTGGCTGCGAGCGACAGTTTGGCGCTCCAATCGCTCAGTCTTGCCCGGTGTCGATCGGTAGATAGCGAGAGTCTGCTCGAGCTCATTGTCCGTTCCGACGTCTGTGCGGGCTTGGTCGAGCTCAGTCTGGAGGGCACGCTTATCTTTCCGACGCCACTTACCAGACAGGACGCGTTGATCCTGATCAAGGAAGCGCCGTCGATCAAGTCGGGCGCGATGCGCTATCTCGATCTGAGCGGATGTGGGCTCACAGACGAGCACTTGGCCGCCTTTGGCCCCCAACCGAGCATGCTCGACCTCGGCCTGGGCTGCAATCCACGCATCACACTCGGGGGCGTTGCCACTCTCTTGAAAGAAAAGGCGCCCAATGTGCAAATTTTGGATCTGCAAGACAGCTGCACGGCGACGTCGGACGAGCCTGCGTTTGAGGATGACGAAGGCATGGGCGATGGGCCGCCCGTGTTTGGGACGGCGGGTGGGGCGGCGATCACGGCTGCGTCGCTGCATCAGCTCCTTTTGGGACCCTGCTGTCTTCCCCCACCCATCCCGCTCTCTCAACAGCTCGCCATGCTCGGGTTCAGACATTACGACCCAAGCAGCAGCAGCAGCAGCTCCTCCCCCTCCTCGAATGCGCCCCCACCGCAACCAGCTGCAATCCCTTCTGTGCTGACGCCGCCTCGACCACCTACTAACCTGCGAGTGATTGAGCTGGGAGCGACGAGCCTGCGCTCGATCAGGAACGGCATCGACTCGTGGAAGGTCATCTGGGGCGCGGGCCAGCGCGGCTGGATAGTCGACATGGCAGCGGGCCCGAACCCCCAAGCCGTCTTCCGGCGCGGGCGAGGAACGAGCGTGTATGATTCAGGGCGGGATCTGCGCGTAGGTCGGACAAGTGCCGCCGCCGCCGGCGCCGGCAGCAGCAGTGGTGGAAGAAATGCTGGGAATGGAAACGGGAGCAGCAGCAGCGGCAGCAGGAGGAGACCGACTTCACTCTCGCATTCTCGGTCCCGCTCTCGTGCGCGTTCGACATCGCGGGTGCGCGCCCCGGGCCGGACCGTCAGTCTCGACACGGACGAAGAGGACGGTGGTGAGGCGGCGTCGTCGTCGTCGTCCTCTGCCGATGAGCGCTTTGGATCCTCGTTTTTAAGGCGGCAGCAGCGTGGGAGGGGAAGGGAGGGAGAGAGAGTCATACACCCTCGATCGGTTCGAGAAGGTATCATGGACGAAGACGAGGACGGTGCTACCGCTGCTGCTGCTGCTACGGGGGACACCACCATCCCTTCTTCCTCGTCGACAAAAGCTGCAGCATTGCCCGTGGTCCGCAACGAGATTGTCCGAAACTTGCCCGAGTCGCACCCGAGGCGCAAAGCATTGGAGGCACTGGGGAACGCAAAAGGACATGTTCCTGGTGAGACGGGCTGGCACTCGCGCAAGATGGAAATCTTGCTGGGATTCGGATTCATGGGGAGAGAAGCGGGGTCGTATGCGATGGTAGCTTATCAAACTTGACGGGGGACAAGCCGTATGTATGCAGCAGCATCTGCTCGAGGGAAATGCATTTGGACTGGTGGGCCTTTACTTTACTCGAGAAGGAAGACCGCCACGCCAGCTTACAATCCACACGTAGCACACATTATTTGCAAATGGGTTCATGAAAACGCAAGATAGTATTTCTTTGTGACCTAGCAACCAGGTATATGTAGTGTATGTCCACCACGTACGATCGTGAGTAAGGAAAAGCAACCGAGCCCGATGACTATGAAACCGAGGGAAGGAGGAGTGATAGTAGGGGAAGGGGAAGGCGAAGGAGACCCAGAGTTCCTGAATGGTGACGATATGCCGAAGGCGACGAGAAGGCAAGAAGGAGGGGGAGAGCGATGACCAGTGTTGGAGGCGTGAGGAACCCCCCTGCCGATACACGAAATCACTCCGGGCGAGGCTTTCGGTCCATCGCCACCTGCGAAAGACTGCGTCGTGCACCATGTTGCACCTCTACGCGAGCCTGACGCTCATTCAACCCGCCCAAGCCACCCTCGAGCGCATTCACGTCCCGAACACTGCCGGCTCGTCCTCCTTTGCGAGTCGAGCTCGCGTCGCCCGCACTGCCGTCCTCGGCAGCCTCGTCAAACGCCTCCTTCTCGGCCTCTGCGCGCTCAAACTCTTCGAGCATCTTGGAAGGGTTCCGCATCTCGTCGCGGTCGCGCTGACGCTGGGCGGCGGCGCGACGCGTCCGGATGGCTGTGAGGGTACGACCCTTCTTGAGGCTGTTTGGGGCAAGGATGAGACTGAGGATCAGTACCTTGGAGACGCTAGTATGTTGCAATTGCAGCTTCGACTCACTCTGCAATCTCCTCGTCAGTCATCTTCCAGAACTGCTTCTCGCCGCGCAGGAGCTTGACGAGCCACGGGGGGAACAGAGGTGGGGCGGGAGCAGAGTCGTCCTTGTTGCGGATGAGCTGGTAAGGCTCCTTCTCCGTCTCCCATCCCGGCGGAACGATGCGGCCGCCCGAGATGTACTTGATGAGCAGGGGCACATTGTGCAGGATCATCCAGGTGATGATTCCAGCGATCAAACCGTAGGAGATGTTGAACTGCAGACGAGTGAAATGTGTCAGCAGGAGAGTCGTGAGCTTCTCGCCGTGTCCCACCTGCATACTCACAGAGAAGGGAATGACCGCGATGATGATGAATGCTGGGATAGCGTCTCCGGCCCAGTCCCAGCTGATGTCCACAGCGTTCTGAAAGACGACAACAGCAATCCAGTCAATCTCGACAATGAATCAAAACCTCTTCAGACCCCAGTTCCTGGCTCACCTTTGCCATCATGGAGCCGACGATGAAGAGGGTGCTTCCGGTCGCCCAGCCGGGGATACTGGCAAAGATGGGAGCGAAGAACAGGGACAGGAAGAAGACAGTGGCGGTGGTCATGGCAGTCAAACCCGTCTTTCCGCCTTCTCCGATACCAGAGGCACTCTCGATGAAGGCAGTGGAAGGCGAGAGACCTGTAGAAAGAATGAAACGAGATGAGACCTTCCTGCGACAGACACAAAGCTGGCACGTCAGGTCGGGGATTCAGGCTCACCCATCAAGGAACCAATAGTGATGCATCCGGCGTCGACGAGGAAGGCGATGGACGAGCCCTCAAAGTTGCCAGTCCGATCATCCAGCAGACCTGCGTAGCGCGACATCGAGTACAAAGTGCCCGTCGTGTCCATGATATCAATATACAAGAAGCTGATGAGAGCCAGCCAGACCTTGCCGTCCCCATAGTTGAAGTCGATATTCTTGGGACCAAGAAGCTCAAACGAGTGCCAGGTGGCGACCTTTTTGAAAAAGTCAAAGTTGGAGTCTCCATCGCCGTGCGGGAACAGAGTGACGCCCGAGTTGCGGGGCCAGCTCGCAATGGCGACGAGGAGGATCGGGATCAGCAGGGCGCCGCGGACGCGGTAGAGCATGAGCAAGGCAGTGAGGATGCCGCCGAGGAAGACGCCGAGCCAGACGCGGGGATCCTGCAAGACGTGACCTGTGCAATATCCGTTCTCGTCCTTGAACTGGGCAGGGCATCCTCCGAGCCCGACAAGGTCCGAGTAATTGCCCCCAATGACTCCGATGCCGTTGGGACCAAGACCGATGATGGCGAGGAATAAGCCGATTCCGACACCGGTGGCGAGGGAGATGGAGCGAGGCAGGATACGACCGAGCCACTGACGTAGACCAAAGACGGACAGGACAAAGAAGATGAGACCCTCGAGGAAGACGGCGCCCAGAGCAGAGCCGTAGGCGGTGGACCCGGTTCCGTGGTAGCCGACGACGGAAAAGGCAAAGTATGCGTTGACTCCCAGACCGGGAGCGAGGCCGAGGGGCATGTTGGCGAGAAAGCCCATGAGGAAGGTGGCAATGGTTGCAATGGCACTGGTGGCTGTCACATAATCCCGACGCAGGACATCGACACACTGGAGGTACTCTGGGTCGTTGTCACAGGCAAAGTCTTCCGCGGTGCGAGGGCAGACACAAGGACCGCCGGACGCGCTCAGGATCGAGGCGTTGACGGAGATGATGTAGAGCATCTGTGTTGAGGAACAGGGCTGATAGTCAGTAAAATGCAGCTGCGCGCGCATTGCGTAGTATGGCATCCTTGAGAAATGCTCACGGCAGCGGCAGTGACCAGACCGGCACGGATCTCGGTGGTGAAGACGGAACCGGTGCGTGCGAGAGGGTGGGAGGATCCATCGAGGCGGAAGTAGGAGCCAATGCTGGACTTGGCGACCCTCTCGTTGAGGTTGGCGATGGAGTTGGTGAAGCGCGACATGGCGGTGTAAGGGGTTTAACCTGTCGCCAAAGGAGGGAGGAGGGAAGAGAGGGTAGAGAGAAGAGGCAGAGCCTGCAGCGGGCAAGGACAGGGGTGTGGAGAAGGAGTGAGCGAAGATGTTGGGTCTTTATATGTGGGAGACTGCTTATCTTTGTTTGAGAGCAGCAAAGTTGAGATGCTTACCTTCCGTGATTAGATCTCCAGGACGATGCGGAGAGGCTCAAGGACGCGATTGGACAGACTGACTGCTGCAACCGCGCGAGTGGGGGGAAGCCAATGCGGTCAGATCTGGGGGGGTCGGCTGGCTGGCTGGCTGGCTGGCTGGCTGGCTGGCTGGCTGGCTGGGCGGCAAAGAGATACTCACGGCGTCGGACAGGAAGGACGACTTGCTAAGAAAGTGGTGCCCTTATCTCTTGCTTCTATATATGTAAGCGCCTGTGTCCCTGCTGAGCTATGTACTGTATAGTAGCAGAGAGAAGAGAGAGCAAGGTCAAGATGGAGGAAGATCAGCATCTGTGTGGTCAAAGGTCCAGAATCCAGACATCCCCATCTCAGCCGGCATCTTCCTACAGGAAGAGGGAAGGGGAAAAAAAAAAGTTTAGATAAGAACGAAGTGAGACATGCAGGGACCAGCTGAGCTGCAGACAGAGCTCTCTCCACTCTTGTGCCTGAGGCGTCCATCTTGTCGGGGACTGACCACAAGGAAGCGGTCCCGAACGCTGGCTGCCAGCCTTGATAAGAGGAGAGGAGAGGAGAGGAGAGACTTGATCGGCGAGCAACGGAGCAAGGACCCGAACCCATGGCCATTCCCCACAACATGCTCATCACGGCTCAACTCAGTGCCGCTCCTTCCTTCCTTCCTCCAAGAACAGGCTCTGGACGAGCTCTCACACCCCGTACTTGACCAGTTCCGCAGAACCCAGACCCGGGATGCCGGCCCGAGGAAGAGCCCCAGCAGAACGTCCCCAGTTCCGTGTCCCGCGTGGTCAGAAGCTTCTTTGCTGCAGATCATGATGTCATTTGATCTTCGGTGGTGGGCCCCGCGATGGATCGTGATTCGTGAGTGCGCGATTCGCAAAGCTGTCGGACTCTTGCTGTGCTCATTGAGCCTTGGCAGCGCGTCGACTTGAGCCTCCTCACTCTCGGCCCTGGAGCTGGGATGGAGAAGCTCTTTGGTGCCGATGGTGAATGTAATGTAATGTAATGCTGACACACCTTGTGAAGGTGTGCATGATCATCACTTGCTTAACACCTCGAGTTCTGGGCTTCTGGCGTCTCCGGCATGTTTGCATGCGACAGTTGATTGAATACGGCATCGGTGTGAACTTCGACATCGGTTCCGCACCATCTGATGCCCGCTGCCTTGCCATATAAAGACTGCGCTTGGATCTCACCGGAGCGTCGTGCTGACAGCTGACCTTTACCTTCGCCCCTTTGCCCCTCCCTGTCTCTCTCTGGTTGAAGCTCTTGCCATCATCATGCTCTTCTCCACCCTTGTCAAGGCCGTCCTCGGAGCCTCCGTCTTTGTCGGAGCCAGCCCCTCGCCCCTCATCCTCCCAATCGGTGGAGGATCCAAGCTGCCCACCTATCCTCCAGGCATTGGAAACGGTAGGTTTTGTGTTCACTTGCAAGTGATCCAAAGATGGGAACCCAGTATTACTAACCTCGGAACCCTTCTTCTTCCATTTGGAACAGCTACTTTTGATGGCAAGACCAAGTGCACCTTTCCCCTCCCCGAGGCAGGCTTCACTCCTTCCAAGTACGTAGGCACCCCCGCCAAGCCCGCTGTCTGGTACCAGCTCGCCGCCTCTTTCCAATTCTTCGAGGTAAAAATCTCCGTGCTCGTCATTGTTCGACGTTGATACCTTTTGGAAGCTGACCTTTTCCATTTTGCCTGGGTATAGGTCGGATGCAGCTGTGTCTATGGTAAGTGAACGCGCACGTGTGGCATCAGGCAGGCACGCGCGCGCGCGCGCGCGACACCGGGGCTCATTCTTTCCTTCTTGTCGGGTTTTCCAGCCAAGTACGGTGCCTACTCGAACGGCTCCATCTCCGTGACCAACTTCTGCCTCAAGGGCAACTCGCCCTCCTCGATCAGTGGTGTCGCCGTTCCTCGACCCAACTACGGGGGAGCGGGAGCCTACACCGTCATGTTTGGCCAGCCCTCTGGCTCCTGCGGTGCCGAGGCCCCCAACTACATTGTGTCCAAGTACTACACTGACTCCAAGGGCAAGTATACTGCTGCAGTGGTCGGATCGGACAACTTTGATTCGTAAGTGCAGTGTCATTACCAGGTTCAGAGATTCCTCCTCCTCAAAAAACTCTTCTCTGTTTCCCGCACTGTAGCTGGTTCCTGCTCAGCAAGCAACGCATCGTCGACGCCACCACCATTGACGTGAGTGACGGTGACCCAGCATGTGATGCGACCGGTATCCGTAGATAGCTGACCTCGCTTCCTTGTCTCTGATACTGTACTTACTCTCTCCAAAAAAAAAAAAAAAAAAAAGGGC
>LAXH01000038.1:0-23135 GCA_001006505.1 Tilletia horrida
GGGGGGGGGGCAGAACCGCTACTGGAAAGGGGGAAAACCAGAAAGAAAGAAACAAATGGTCCAAGCCTCCACCATCTTCTACCCGCGGGGGGGGGGGAGCTCGGGCTCATTCCGACTCCTTGGGAACTGCCCATTGGCCGAGGGCCACGATGGAAAAGGCGCGCAGGGGGCCCATGTTCATCGGCTGCGAGCGGGTCGCTGGGTGTCTTCCCGAGGGTGGCGATGCATACGCGAGCCAGTGCAGCATCACTGTGTGCCAGAGACTTGATCGCCAATTTTGTCGTGGGATGTCCGCATGTATAGGACGACTCACGTCTGTCAGTCATTTGCTGATCCAGGTGGAGGGGAAAAAGGGAGATTTGGAAAGGGGGGACCGACTACTCACGTTGCCCAGCCAGCTCCCACGACTTGGATCGGCACCTTGGCGAACAGGCCCGCGCCGGGGACCTTGTACTCTCGCACTCCAACAACCGCACCACCACCACCATTGCCTCCAGCACGTCCATTCGCCTGGCCGTTCTCGGAGCTGTCGTCACTTTCCAGACCCAACACTCTCAGCGGTAAGTGGGGGTCCACAGCGGCGGCCCGGCCCAAGCCGACCCCATCGGCCCCACCGACGTCTACACACTCTGCCATGCCCGCCCTCGTCTTGAGCCCGCCAGTGACAATGATCCGCATCGGCGCTCGGTCCTCCTTCTTGCCGCCCTTTGTGGCGGCAGCGACAGTTTCGTGTGCGCGCGAGGCAAAGGAGAGGAAGAAGGCTTCTCTGGCTTTGCTCCGTTTGGAGGGTGTCTTTTGTTGTTCTTGTCCAAAGGCTTTCAGTCGTTCGGCATCTGCGTCGAACTTGTCGCCCATGAACGACGGGTTCTCGTAGCTGTGATAGGGATGAGACGGCGAGGTGAGCAACACCAAGAGTAAATCCTGTGTGAATGAGCCAGGTATTGTTCAAACCGAAAGACGACTCACTTTCCGCCGCTGATCTCTACAAAGTCGACACCTCCATGGGCAGCCAGCATGCGTACATTCTCCAACGCGTCCTCCTCTGTCAACCCCCCAGCGAGATAGTCTGACGAATTGAGCTTGACTCCAATCACAAAGTCGGGGCCCACCCTCTGTCTGACCGCGTCCACAATCTCGACCAAGATCCTCATCCGTCCCTCGGGCCCCGCCCCATACTCGTCCTGCCGCAAGTTTGTGCGTGGAGAGAGGAAGGCAGAGAGGAGATATCCGTGCGAAGCATGCAGCTCGACGCCATCAAATCCAGCATCCGCACAGAGCTTGGCGCTCGCCGCAAACTGATCGATCACATCCCGGATCTCGTCCTTGCTCATCTCGCGAGGGTGGGACCAGATGAGCCAGTCGATGAAATTGCCGAGATATTTGCCCAGGGCAGAGGTGGTGCGCATGGGCACGGCAGAGGGAGCGAGTGGGGCGGACCAGGGCGCACGACCGAAGCCGCGGATCGACTGCCGCCCGGCATGGACGAGCTGGACGATGGCGAGCGGGGTGGGGACGGTGCCTGAGGCTTGGATCTCGGGTGTGGGCTTGCATGCGTCTGCATAGGTGGAGAAGCGGGACACGAGTCTGGCGTACTCGTTGGACACGGGCCACATTGCCGACGACGACGATGACGAGGTGTTGGGCTTCTTTTGAGAAGATGGGGATGGTCTGGGCAGCTGAGGGGTGGGAGGGACGTGAGGAAGACTGATGTCAAAGGGCATGCCGAGATGTGTGCGCTCGACGGCTACGTTTCCGGTGATGATCATGCCCCATCCTCCGTTTGCCCATTGGCGGTAGAGGTTGAGCAAGGGCTGGGTGGGCGGGGATCCTCCTAGGTGTGCAAGCATCTCGGCCATGGCTGCCTTGGTCATCCGGTTGGGAGCTGTCTTGCCGGAGGGGAAGGACAGAGGCTGTGCGAGGAGCTTGATGGCTGCTGCGTCTGCGTTGTGCGAGTTGGTCCCTGTTGAGGATGACATGTTGCACAGAACAGCAGCAACTGGAGAGAGCTAGCAGATGTGAAGAGATTCAGCAAGCACAAGTAGGCAGCAGCAAGTGCGTCGTCGCCCCTCGTCGTCGTCGTCGTCGTCGTGGGTCAGGGTGATGTTGTTGGTGGGCAGCTCGGTCAAGTCAAGGGCTTTCTCTCTCTCTCTCTCTCTCTCTCTCTCTTGTTGTTGCTCACTTCATCATGGAGCAACCGGGGAACACACTCACTACTGACTTGTTTGTTTGACTTGCTTGCTGCGTCATCTTCCGAGATCTCGGGGCCGAACTCAAACACGAAGGGTAAACCCTCCGAGCCGACCGACTGGTGAACACTTCTTACGGCCGAAAGATCAGATGGAGAAGGAGCAGAGTCGGCCCCTCACCCTTCATCCAAGAGGCAGTGCACACACACAACAAGAGAACATCAGAGAAGGAAAGTGTGGATCTGGGATGGATGGATTCGGACTTGGATGGGGATGAAAGGGATTGAAATGTAAAAGAGAAAGGAGGGAAAGAAGAACGAGTGCGCGATGACAATACTAATGACATGTAATTGGACAGAAGAAGAACGCGTGGAGGGAAAAGGGCAAAGCGCAAGGGGGGGGGCATTCGATTGAGCATCTGACCACCCATTGTCACACAACTTGATGGAGAATCGGGACAACTGCTCCGATGTCGACGCACACCGCAGCGCGAGGGAGAGATTGGTACCGCTGCATGCCTGGTGAATGGTCACGTCGACATCGTTCGCCCTTCCTCTCCTCGTTACTTCAGCACAGCTTCAGGCGGGATTGGTATCTATCGCATTCACATCGCGTACCTAGATGCACGAACGGGTAAGTTATCATGTCAGTCGTGATGGGGAGAGAGCGCAAAATTCAGTAGACAACGGCTCACTTCCTCGTCCACTCTCGCGCCGTGTTCTCATATCGCGGTCGGTCAGTCTTGTAGATGTTTGCGTACTCGGGTACCAGAGGGTCATCTGGGTTCGGGTCGGTGAGCAACGAGCAGATCGACAGCAGCACTGGTACCACGCACAAAAGGAAACGAGGTTGTCAGTAAGGAGAGAATGGGGCACTGATGTAGACTGGCACAAGCTCACCTTTGGAGATGGTCAGCGCTGGACTCCACTGATCCCTTAGGATGTCGAGACAGATCGAGCCGTTTGGGTTGATGTTCGGGTGGTAGATCTTGGTAACAAACTGGCACTTCGGAGGCTTGAATGGGTAGTCGGTTGGGAATGTAATGTTGAGGAAGAACACGCCGCCCGCATATGGAGAATCGGCGGGTCCCATGATGGTTGCTTGCCACTGTGCACGGGTCACGATTGGGGGAAAAGCGCATACATCGACAGATAGGGCAGCGCAGCCGGGCAAACGACGGGTTGCGAGAAGTCAAGAAGTGGGAAGAAGCAGAGTGGCAATCGAAAGGGAGGCCAGGAGTGTCAGTGGGGCGAATGATTCGAGCGGGAAGATTGGAAAGATACGAACCTGGAACATGTTGTCCCCTTGTGGACCGGCTGAGCAGGACGAGGGTGGGTCACGACCGAGATCTGCGAGCTCCTGCAGGTTGATCAGTCGCGCAAGTACGCAACCGCAGAGGATGGAATTGAGCGAGTTCAAGAAGAAAGCATAGATGTGAAGCGAAAGATGTATCAGTCACTGGCCAAGCAATTTCCCACAACTGAGCAACCGGGCGGCGGGAGGAAGATGCTCACCTTGTTGATACGCTTCAGAGCCATGATGACGAGGGGTTGGGGGTTGGAAGAGAGGGAGTAGATGTATCGAGGTGTAGAGAGTCTGAAGAAGTGGCTATCAAATGCTGGCGGTTGATGGCTGATGATCGTCGTTGGGATGGACGGTGTTGGTCTCGAGTAGCTGGGCACAAGGAGTGTAGCAAAAGGTGTTCGAGGCCCTTGCTCTTGCCAAAGCGGCGCATCTCACTCCTCACATCGCTGAGAGACGATTGGCATGCAGTATCACGTGATCTTAAGTCCGAGAGCCACAGAATCGCTCCGCCCCGCCCCGCCCCGGCTGAGCGTTTCCAGCCAGGGGCTCTTCACTTCCCCCCCTTGCTTGTCCTTTGAGGGCGGGAAGCAAGGTCGCAGCTGCATTCACTTCACTCAGCCTGCCTGTATGCGAACGTCCATCATCATTCATTTGCTTCTCTTCTCACTACACACACTCACGCTTCTTCCCTTGACGCTCAGCAGGCTGGACGCACAGCGACAGATCCTCGTAAGCAGGAGGAACGGCAAGGAGCAAGTTGGCAGCATAGCCACGTCAATCCAGTCGTTGTGCCTTGGATGGCAGATCCCAGGCGTGACTCAGAAGTGCGTACATGCTCAGCCAAGATCTACTTTCATGCATCAATGAGCTTCAAGGCTGAACATAGCCTTCGTCTCTCTGCACACAGTACTCGGCAATGAGTCGTCCACCACCGCCAACTGGGTCAAGGCCTCACATTCCTTTCCATCGCAGACGGCCGCCGAATCCACTCCCTCCTCCCCCTCCGGGAACAGGGTCCAACGGTCCACCACCACCCTCAGCATCAAGATGGGGCGGTCCCCCACCACCTCCTCCTCAATCTCCCAGCCACCTCAGAGATCGCAGCCGAGATCGGGACTGGGAGCGGGAACGGGAGCGCGGGCCTCGGGAACGAGATCTCAGTGTGGAAGACATCGATGCCATCCGTGCCAAACAGAGATACGGACGAGACGTCACTCCTTCCGCCTCATCCAGTGCGGGAGGAGGAGGAGGAGGAGGAGGAGGCGCTGGGTCCTCGTCCTCAGCTGCTGCTGCCGCCGCCGCCCACCTGGAACCGCTCACCCCTCGATCCTCCGCATGGGCTCATGCGGCTGCCCCGGACCATCGCGACCGGGATAGGGATCGGAACAGAGACTTCAGGGGTGGAGGACCACCGGGCGGCGTAGGAGGAGGATCTACAGGTGGTACCCCAGGCGGTACCAATGCTCCAGGAACAGCACCTGCCAGTGTATGGATCGCAAGCACAGGCGGACCGGCCTCTGCGTCGAGAGATCGACCTTGGGGCCGCAGGGACCGAGAACGAGATTGGGACCCGCGTGACCGGGACCGAGAATGGGATCGCGACCGTGATTTCCGCGCATCGCCCCTAGACTCTCCATTCCATGACAGAGGTGCATCGCGAGATCGGGACATGCGCGGCGGGGCCCATCATCACCGCGGCGGCGACCGGGGCCGCATGAGCGGGGATCGCGAGTGGGCCAGGGATCGTGATCGTGGGTTCCGAGGAGAAAGGGATCGAGATTTCAGAGGCGGCGGGCAAGATCGCGATGGTCGGGATCGCATGTGGTCAATCTCGGGAGCGTCCACTTTTAGCTCCCGGAGCGGGTTCGAAGGGTTCGGTCGAGCATCCTCACAAGGTCCTGGATCATCTGCGCCAGACGGCAATCCCAACGACCGAGCTACCGCCAGTCCGAGTCGGCCTTCTACTTCATCCTCGATTTCTCATCTGGCTCCTCCCAGCGCTGCCCTGATTCAGTCACCTGCCACGGCCTCAGTAGCTGCGCACTACAGTTTTGGGCGAGCGGGTGATGATTCCTCGCCCGTAGTACCACAGCAGCCGATCTTTATCAAAGGCACTGCTTCCGCATCAGCATCCATGGCAGCATCGTCACCGCCCCAGCCACAGCCTCCCTCCTCGCCTAAACTCGCCAGACGCCAATCGCGACCCGCCTCACCTGAAGAAGATGTAAGACCTCGCACGCCTGACCGTGAGCCGGACACTTCGATAGCAGCAGATCAAACACCGACTGCTCCATCGGCCTCGGCTGCTCTGCCGTCGCCAAGCGCTGCACCTGTAGCCCCCGCAGATGAGCCTACCTCAGGAACTGTACAATCCTCAACGACGAAGGCGGAGCACGCTGTTCAACCCCTCAGCTCTCCTGCCCCTGTCTCGGTGAAAGGCGAATCTGGTGACACGCCTTTGGAGGAAGCTACGGCTCCAACGTCTGCCCCACTTTTGGAATCAGTTCCTGCTCCTTCGGCGGATGCTTTGGTGTCACCACTCCCGGACCTCGAAGTCGATCAGGCAATGCCTGCGCCTTCATCAGTCGAAGGAGCTATTCTCAAGGAAGAACCTCGTGATACTACTCCGCCTACCACAATTGCACCAAATCTGGCGTCTGGCTTTCCGCCGGAATCAACGGCGCAAGAAAGTGCTTCTCCGCAACCCGCACTTGCGCCCGTTGAGGTTCACGATGTCTCACCTCAGCTCGAATCTGCCGCGAACATTGGAACGGTGGATCGAGTTGACGTTCCCCCTCCGGTCAGTGCAGAGGCGGAGCCGGAAGCGGAGACAAAAGGGGAACAGCACAATGAGGAGACAATACGGGCGGAGGAAGTAGTGCCCATGCAAACCGATGTCCAACTTCCAGCGAAGGTCGAAGCACAAACAGGCAAAGGCGAGCAGACAAAGCTCGCTTCACAACCAGGGGCTCAAGAACGGGCAGCACCTATGCAGGCTGCGAAGGAAGCTGCGCAGGTGCAGATGGAGGAAGGAGAATTGGAGCCTGACCCTCTTGTAGAGCCAGATGCTCAGATGGAGGTCGATGTCGAGGTTCAAGAGGGAGAGGTGCCCATGCAAGTGGCCCCAGTCAGTCCGCCCATGGAAGTCGTCACCATCGACGAGATTTCTGCACCCATCGCCGCGCCAGAGGAGATTCCTGTCTCGGCGCTACTGTTGGATACACAACCAAAATCTCACCATCAGTCACCGCTTCTACCTTCTGCAAAACAACTATCGCCTCCATCGTCTCCACGACCCCTTCCAGAACCGGTCACCTCTTTGCTACTGGTGCCTTCCTCCCCACCGCCTCCACCGCCCTCTCCACCCGTAGTCGTAGTCGAGCTGACAGAGGAGGAGCGCGAGCAACAAATGCGCTCAGTCCTTCTTCGACTGGGCCACGAATTCGAGGCTTGGCAAGCCGACGACGACGACTTGATCCGCCGCAACAAGAGGCTTGCAAGGCAGCAACGCGCCAAGGGTGACTTGCCGAGCGCGGTGCCTTCACTGCCTTATTCTCGCGATTCGGCAACGGTGGACATTTGGTTGACAAACACCCCTGCTGCTCTGCTTGCAGCGGGGCCAGAAGCAGACGTGCAAAGGTTGGAAGAGGCGAAAGAGGATCCTGCGCAGCGAGCAAATCGAGAAGCGTACTTCTCGCAACTCAGAGACGATGTTCACGCCCACCTGGTCCAGGAGCGCGTTGCTCTCAAGGCAAAAGAAGAACGATTGCGGAAGGAGTATCTAGCGATTGACCGATCGTGGCAGCAGCACTGCTCGCGCTTGCAGCGGCTCGAGGAGCGGAGAGATGTGCGCGATGTGTATCCGGGAGGAGGGATGGGTTCGGCCCCGTACAACTCTATTCCAGCCTCACAGAGCCAGATGATGGCACCTGCCATGTCTGGCTTCCAACGACGACCGGCCATGCAACTGGGTTTGGGTGGCACTCCCATGGGCACAGCTGGTGGAATCGGCGGGCCGCTCTCTGCCAGCGGGATGAACCCACTCTCAGCCTCGCTGTCAATCCCTGACGACTACGTCGCGACCCCACTATCGGCGCGCGCCAATCGGCGTGGTGGAGGCATTTCAGGTTTCCCAGGCTTTGGTGACGCCGTCCGATCCGAAGCCGAGTTCTTGGAGATATTGGCCACGCTGGAAAATGCAGACATGCAAGATCCCAACGCTCGCGCAGCCCGGACTACAGCCACGGTGCCGGACTTGGTGCTGACGCCCAACGACGGTGAACCGATGATGAGCAGTTACGATGACGACAACGGCTTCGTTGCGGATCCGGTCGCCTTCTACTTTGACGAATTTGACCCCGACGTCTGGACGGAGGAAGAGAAGGCCATCTTTGAGCGCAAGTATGCCCTGTGGCCCAAACAGTTTGGCCGTATTGCGGCTGGCATACCCGGCAAGACGCGGGCACAGTGCGTGCGGTACTACTACCTCAACAAGAAGCAACCGGGCAGCAATTTCAAGGCGATTGCTGCTGCGCGAAGTCGAGAGCGCAAGAAGAAGAATCGGGTCAAACCCAAGAAGGCCAAAGGCTCTGCGCTCATGGCTGACCTCAAGATCGACGATGTTGGCGATGATGAGGATGTCACCGAGTCTAGGGGCGAGCTTGCGGACTCTGAAATGCTGGATGGTAGTAGCAGCGCTGACATGTCTGGCTCGATGAGGCTGGTCATCCCGACCTCACCGCCGGCCAAGAAGCGACGAAAGGACGACTTATCAGCGGAAGGCACGGCCGGAAAGAAATCGAAGGGCAAAGGTCGAAGAAGCAAAAGCGGTACTCCCGGTGAGAAGAAGAGCAAGAGCAAGACGGGTCCTTCAGCGTCTGCGCCACCTGAGACTTCCTCTGCGTCTACGGCTCGAACACCGCTGATCTCGAACGCACCGCCGTTAGATCCAATCGGAGAGCACGAAGAGAGCGAGTTGGTTGCTGCTGAGATGCTGAAGGCACTGGCCAGCATTGCAACGAGTCCTGAGGTCAACACCACTCATCCTTTACCTGCACTCGAGGACGTAAAGCCTGCAGCAAAGAAGAAGCGCAAGACGGACAGTACGCCCCCGGAGCTTGGAATCTCAGAACCATCCACACCGGCTGGATTGACTGTGCCGGCATCATCTTCGAAACGACCTCGACAGTCTACATCGTCGTACTGGTCCATCGACGAGAAGAATGAGTTCTTGCGCTCGCTGGCCGCAAACGGCAAGGAGTGGAACCAAGTTGCATCCACATTGCAGACAAAGTCGGCTGCTCAGGCGAGAAATTATTTCGTGCGCAATGCGGAGGATCCGGACTTCATCGAGGCTGCCAAGATCGGAGAATCGAACTCGAGCCTCGACCCGGCTATGCGTGAGGCAGCTGCCACAGCATTCCACAACCGTCGCATCGCGGACGGTGCGCCTGTTGGCGTCGGCACGGGTCGCGTCCAACAGCCTGCCCCTTCCATTGTGACGCAGAGTGAAGAAGGAGGGGAGGCGGCACCGGTGACTCATCGCGGGTTCCGAATCACGAGCCTGCTCAATGAAGAGCCTTCGCGACCTGCTTCTCGATCCAGCAGCGCACCTTACTCTTCTCAAGCCGGACGGGACGAATACGGAGAAGGCAGTGGTGGTGGTGGTCCGGACGATCGCGCTGCATCTTCACGTCCCGCTGCATCATCGATGGATGGAGATGATACAGAAGATGAGGATTACGGCTCACGCGGTCTGACACATCATCCAGAAACGCGACCAGATCGTTCCCCTCTTCGTCACGAGGCCACTTATCATCAGACATCTGGTCGAGAGGCGTATGGTGCTTATCCTCAGGGTCGTGGACATCATGTCTCCTCTGCACCTGTGCATACTGCTGCTTACGGCGCCGCGTCGCACTCGCATTCGAATGGTCCTCACACGGCGACTGGGACCTATGCATACTCTCATCTTCCGGCTTCGGGAGAGCGGACGAGTGTACCCACTGGATCGGCGATGCCACCCCCAAGTTCCACAAGACGGTACGATACCGTCTCGCCCGCTCTGGCTCCCTCACTTGGCTTCCAACACAATGGGTCGGGAGCACATGACGAGGCAGACCGCAGTGACTATGGAAGGGACAGCACACCGCACGGCATGCAGTCGCCCGACATGGACCGACATCACCATCATTATCCTCCGAGGGAGCCTATCTACAGTGAAAGAAGTGGGCATCCAAGCTGGAGCACCACTGGGCCAGTTTCAGCCAGTCACACAAGATCATCTTCCATCCGATATGCACCAGTCCCGATTGGACGAGGCTACCCTACCCAAGCACCTTCGCAGTCACCACCGCCGCGCGCGATTCATAGCGCATCGCCCGTGACGGCTTTGTCCAGCAGCGCGCCGCCTGCCCATGTCAACGCTTCGTCCATGCAACCGCCCTTGAACCGACCAGGATATGTCGCTTACCGATCCACATCGGCCTCCGTTGCCCCCAGCTATGCGTCAAGCCACCACGGCGATCAAGGTTCTGACACAATGTCTCACCCACACTATGCACACGCCTCGAGCATCTCGCGCATGATGAGTCGATCGCCAGAACATCCGCTGCCACCACCCCAACGAGCCTCGCAGAGTCCAGCATATCAACCCTTGGGACTTGCGCCGCTCAGCCATGGTCATTCACACCCACACCATGCTCATCACCACGCTCATCACGGCAGTAGCGCATCCTCGTCTTCTCATCTCTACCCCGGTCAAAGTGGTGCAGCAGCAGGATCCTCCCATCCTGGCGCGGCATACAACAATGCTCCCTCCCCAAGTGCATACACCTCGGCGCCTGTCCGGGTCGGCTCGCTTCCCCGAGGTCCGATCTCCAGTAGCTTGGGTGGCCCAACGACCGCCAAGGCGGGCTCTCTCCTGCCGCCGCTGGGGAGTGGGTCAAGCTCGGCGACGCCATCGAGCGCATATGCGCTGAGCGCGAGTCGAGGAGGCGGGTCTGCGCTCCCTGCTCTGCCGCCGATCCACACCCTCGGCGCCCCGCACCGGCTCATGACTCCCGCATCGCGCTCGAGCTCGGAGAGCAAAGCTCGAGGAGCCTGGGAGTGGATGGGAGGCAACTCTGGTGCTGGAGGAGGTAATGGTGGTGGTGGTGCAGGACGCAGTGGGTCTTCTCACTCTGGCGAGCCACCACATGGCTGAGGCTCTGCAAAAATTCTTGCTTCTTCTTTCTAATTCGAGAGACCTTGTACTTCTTTTTCCCCCCCCTTGCCTGTTCGTATCGCAGTCAGACGGCTCGTTGTGCAAATAGCAAAATTGTTGCAATGGATGGATGACTCTCCTGGAATGGAGAAGGTCGTTGCATTGAAGGTCGCGCGAAGAAGGTGTATATTAATGGATGGCTGAGATGGGACGATACAGAGCCGACTGATTCTCATTGTTGTTCTGCTCGCCCAGGTCTGCGCATTCTATGGTGAAAAGTATCAGCAGGCCCGCTACTGTCGCTCGCGCGCGCTGCAGAAAGGACACTCAGTCGGTGTCCATGGCCTCTGACTCCTTGTTATTCCTCTGCCGCAGGCCTTTCCGCCGCTCCGACTCTGCTTCATTCGTGTCAGCCTCCTGTTCTCCAGCGGGCTGATCTTGCTTGGCGTCCTCTTCTTCTTCTTCAGGTTGCTCGGTCACGGAGGAGGGAAGCCCTGGGCTCGATGGCTTGCTTGGGGGAACTGAATTGTTTGCAGCCAGGCCCCGGTTGACGTTCTGCTTTGGAGACGATTGAGGACTGTTCCGTGTGAAGAAGGAAGGGGCAGAGACCGGCGTGGAGGAGGGTCGCCGCGAGTTGAAAGCGCCGCATTTGGGGCATACGTATTCTGAATGTGGTTCATACGAGGACGGTGAGCAGTCTGCCTGTACCTTGAGAATTCATTAAGGCTACTCACGAATCTCGTCAAACTCTTGAGGCATTGCCAGCCCATTGTGCGCAAGACAGCGCGAGCAGATGAGGGCATACTTTTGCATGGCAGCGCTCACACCTGTCCCTCCACCCAGCGAAGGGTCCGGTCCGAACATCCAGTCCGCAAACTTGTCAAGAGGTGTACGCTTGAAAGCGACTGGCGTTTGTAGCTGTTGCTGTTGCTGTTGTTGTTGCAGCGCTGCAGCATTGGCGCCTTGCCCCTGCTGTGCCTGAACCTTTTGTGCATCGGAAGGCGCACCAGGTGTTCGTCCTTGAGAAGCGCGTAGTTGCGCCTGTTGCATCTGCTGCTGGGAAGGGCTGAAGTTGGCTGGTATGGAGTGTCGAGGTCCGGATCCTCGTTGCTGCGGTGCTGGGCCCTGCTGTGGTGCACTTGGATTCGCATTCGCCGGAAGGCTCTGCCGCGGTCCGTTCTTCTGCTGGCCAGCAGGACCCCTGGGCCGGTCTTCATCGTACTTGTCCAGCAACATGCGTAAATGGTCAAAGTCTGTGGCTCTTTTGATCTCTGCGATTTTCGCCCGTTGTCGCTTGCGCAGCGACTGGAGGTGTGCTTCCTCGGCCGTTTCGATCCGCTTGTACCACCAAGCGAAGATTCTGCGCGTGAACAGGATCAGAATGGGTGATAGCAGGATGGGGAACCAGACGAAAATTGTGCGCGTGCTGAAGAGGCTCTCTGAGATGGGATCAGAGCCGCCATCGAGGGGTAAGGGCTCCCAGTGGAGCTCGCCCAGAGCATAGCAGACGAGCGTGTATAGGGCCCAGGCTCCAAGAGCATATGCGGTGAAAGTGATGGCTGCGCGTCGTTGTCGAGCTCGGATGTGGGTCAGTTTGGTCTGGATTTTGGCAATGTCCTCGTTGAGCTTCTGGAGGATGACTTCGTAGTCGGTGTCCTGCCGCCGTCGGAGGAAGCGGGGAAGCCGGAAGGGCAGCAGCCGCCAGAACGTCGACGACATGGCTTGCTTGCGGACCTGACGCGCTTCTCTTCTCTTGTCGAACGCGTCTTAGGGAGAATCGAGGCAGGTTAAAGCGTCGGCCTTGGGCTTCTGCCGTCAACTGCGAGGTCGAGGAGCGAGCGGGCGTGTCGTCACATCAAATCGAGCGAGCGCGTTGGAAGATGCGCTCGGAGGGAAGATAACTCTCGGCCGAAACGCCACATGGTAGATCGGGAACCTCGCTCTCCCAACGCGCAACCATGCATCCTGTCATACAACGCAACTTTGGCTCCAGTGATTAACGTGGGTATGGGAGACACGAACACATGGTGACGCTCAGAGAGTGACTAGGAAATACGGGGGTTTTAGGAGCCCAGAGGCATTCCGAACAGATAGACTGGCCTTGGGTGGATCAAGAGGAAGGGGGGGATGTGAGATCCTTCTCGCTCTGCTCCCACCAGCCGCCCCGCAGCACGTCAAGTATCGAAACAAGTCGGGCATTTGTCCGCTGTTCGTCTGGTGCCGACGGAGCCGATGAACGAGGGCGGGCGGCGGCTGTCCACTGACTTGCGATCCGATCAATCTCCCTCCGGGCTTGCGCATCCAGCCGACGGAGGACGCTGCGGGTGTAAGTGAAGGAGTGGGTCTGATCGCGCATGTAAGCCACTGCGTAGCTCTTCGTGGCCTCGTCCGTCGGTCTCTGTTTGAGCACGTTGAGGATCTGCCGATTCGGCGGTATGGCTGATGATGACGTTGTTGCTGCACTGGCTCGGACTGAGTGAATAATTGGAAAGCTGAATTTGCCCTCCGTCAGATCCTCGCAGAAGCCCTTGTGGGCCGTGTACTGGTCTGATTGGAGGTTCATGTAGTCGTCTCGAATCTGAAAGAGCAGGCCGATAACGTTGGCGAGGGGTATCAAGTCCGGAAAAGCCGGTTGCACCCCTGCATCGCCTGTGTCGTATCTACGTTGGCTCCCATCCGCCCTTTGATCAGCCAGGACGGGGCTTTGGGTCATCATAAGCTTGAGCGCGATTCGGAAGAGCCCACCAGTCTTGTTGTTGACCATCTCGACATATTCGCCTTCGGTAGGGCAGATCAGTGAGTCTCTCCAGAAGAGATCCATGCCTTGACCTCGATGTAAGTTGATCATCTCTTCCACGACCAGGCTCTCCACCGACTGCCTTGAGCCTGATGATGGCAGACTGTTAAGGGATCCGTGAGATATCCTTGAAGAGGGGTCGGTGAACGGCTGCGCTGATGGGTCACCTAGCTTGGCTGATGCAGAACCCAGCTTCAAATCGCTTTCCGTAGGTGTTGCGGTCCCCGAATTGACTGGGCTCAGTCGAGGTTGAGGACTCACGGAGGAGGCGGATGATTGGGTAGTCGGAGGCTGTGCTTGAAATTCTGCATTATGTTCATTCAGATTCGATGGTCCCGCTTTGGTGAATGTGAAGATGTCAGAGAGGACTTTGAAGTAGACATAGTTTGCCGTGTTGATGGTCTGCGGGATGCCGTATATCTTGTGTGCGACGGGGATGCCTCTGCGGAGGTCTGAGTTGTCTTCCACATCATCCATGCTGAACAAGTAGCCGAGGAGCATGAATCAAGTCCAGTCAGTGCGGCCCAAGCCTCGAGAAGCAGCTGGATCCTGGGCACTCACAGCAAGCTTGCGTTGTGTAGCATGCTGACTACTCTGCTGATGGCTTCGAGCTTGTGGGACGGCACTTGGAGCCAGACATTGAATGCTTCGATCAGGCGGGTTCGTACCTCCTTGCCGGGTAATGCGCTGAGATAGTCGTACGGCTCCATAATCGCCTAGTGTAGGGAATGAGCGACTCTCATATGATGAGCCTTACCATCTCCGTTCGCGCAAGCTGTAAGTAGACTGATTGCTCACTCTCTCCTTGTCTGTTGGCCATCTTGGCTGGTCGGCGAGATGGCTGAGGGCATGATCGTACCAGCCCGGATCGCCGCCTGCAAAGGTGTCAGAGGCCGAGAAGTTGGCAGAGTGGGTGGACATGGACCGTTCCATGGCCTCCGTGTACAAGTTGAAGGAGTATATGCTGGAAGCTCAGCTCCTTGGTTTGACCCTTGCAAAGTGCTCGAGCTCCAGGAGTTGAAGTTGTTGGATGAGGTCATGCTCGGAGCCTTTTTGCTCCTCCAAATCTTTCTTCCTGGTGGATGAGGACAAACAAGTCAATCTCGAGACCGACGACGGTATCGACAGCATTCCCAGCATCTCCCTCATAAAGCATTTGCCCTCACTTCTCTGACCAGACCTCTCACAAGAACAATCTCGTCATATCTTCTCCTCTCAACTGTCCGCCGCATAACTAGCCATCATGGATCCGACCAACTTGTTCGACACATCTTTCACGGTCACAGCCATCGACCCAGATGGAAAGAAGTTCGACAGAGGTGAGCGGATTACCAGAAGCTGTATACATGCTACCCGAATGTCTTACTGATTGCTAGTCCTTGTTCCCATACCATTCTGTCCATCCTTAAACCAATGTGCATCTGGTTTCCGTGACCTTTCTTCCCATACTCGCAGTGTCACGAATCATCGCACATTCGTCAGGTCACGACATGAATCTCTCTCTCGACGTCGCGACCGACATCTACCCCATCTCCGTCAATCAGACACTCAGTTTCCAGCTTGCGGCCTCGCTACAACGGACGGCGACGGCGGCAGGGCGGACAACGGGCGGTACAGTGGACGCAGATGCAGAGATGGAAGGCGCAGGGGCGGGAGCATCCGTTCAAGAGCGGGAGCCATGGCGGATGGACGCGGGTAACGCAGGTATTGCCGATGACTTTGACTACGTGATGTACGGAAAGGTGAGCTTCTTGGAGGGTGTGGAACTGCAGAAGCCAGCCTGCGCCTATTGCATTGCATTCCACCATTCAGAGACTGATTCCGTACTCATCACTCACAGGTCTACAAGTACGACGAAGGGCACTCGGAGATCGTCACGGTATATGCCAGCTTTGGAGGACTGCTGATGGCGCTGACTGGGCACTATCGGCATCTGAGCAATGTGTCGATTGGGGCCAATGTATACCTACTCTTGAGATGACCTGGTAGCATTCAGAATTGTGTTCACTCTTCCGATCACTGCGCTTTCGCGCATTGCGCATGAGTCGCGCCTACGTCGGGGATGATCCATGCTTCTGCTGTGTGAGGTGGGTATGTGTGAGGGGTCAATGAGATATGGCGAAAGGTCATGTTTTGGGGACCCGTGAATCTCATCTCTGTCCGAGCTCCTGGACCACCACCAGTACCTCTCGACATAGGATCAATCACTTCAACCCTCACCTTTGGCTGGACATACTGCGCATACTCTAATTCCTGTCCTTGGCCTGCTCACTTATCATGAGCCGCTTCGTTCGCCCATCCAAGTACAGGTGAGTGCTGGCACAGGCATAGCCCTACTGTAGCAAGAAGGTTGGGGAGGGTTCGTGCGAGGGACGAGGCAAGCTCACCTTCTGCTGTCCCATCTCTCATACGTTTTCACAGACACGTCTTCGGCAATGCTGCAAGAAAGGAATCCAGCTACGATAATGTCAAGGTGTCTAACAATGTCAGTAGTGCTTCCTGCCCCTATGCCTTGTGTCTGCATCCCTGCAGCTGCTGCCCATGCGATATGCATCTCGGAGCGAACCTCTGGAGCTGAACATCTTGTCCTTGTGCGCTCTCGCAGGCGTGGGACACCAACTTGATTGCAGCCAACGGCAAGTTCATCTCAGTGAACTGGAACGTCTCCGGCGGAGGCGCATTCGCTGTGATACCCGTCGCTCGCACGGGCAAGCTGCCAGACATCTACCCTCTCTGCCGCGGACATTCTGCTACCGTACTCGACACTGCCTTCTCCCCCTTTGACGACAGCCTGGTCGTCAGCGCCTCGGACGACGGCACCATTGGGGTATACAAGATTGACGAAGATGCATTCGGCGTCTTGGACTTGAGTGAGAAGGACAGGGAGCGTCTGGGCGGAGTCCAGGATTTCTCTCCCGTCGCAAAGCTCGCTGGCGGAGGCAGGAAGATTGGTCAAGTCGTTTTCCACCCAACTGCTTCCAACGTCCTCGCTGCTGCATCCGGCGACCATGTCATCAAGCTGTGGGATGTTGAGGCTGCCCAGCCCAAGGTTACCCTGTCCGGATTTGGCGACACCATTCAGGACCTCTCTTTCGACTGGACAGGATCCACCCTGATTGCAACATGCCGCGACCGCAAGATTCGTCGCTTCGACACTCGTCAAGGCGGAGAGGCTGTGCAGGTCGCTGATGGCCACGGCGGTATCAAGGGCAGCCGTGCCGTCTGGTGTGGTTCCCTTGACCGCATTATCACTACCGGCTTCAGCAAAATGTCGGACCGACAGATGTTCTTGTGGGATTCCAAAGATCTCAGTGCCCCGATCAGTAAGTTTCTCTGACGTCGGGGACATGCGCATGCATTCTGACTTTCAATCTGTATCTCAACGCTGTTCCAGAGAGCATTGTGCTTGACAGCAGCAGTGGTGTTGTCATGCCTTTCTGGAGCGACAACAACATCGTCTTCCTTGCCGGCAAGGGTGACGGAAACATCCGCTGTGAGTGAAGCCGGTACTGTGCTTTTCTTTTCTTTCCTGACACACGTCAGTTCTGTAGACTTTGAGCTGGAGTCCGATGAACTGCATTCATTGAGCGAGTACAAGTCCAACGAGCCTCAAAGGGGTCTCTGCTTTGTCCCTCGCCGTTGCGTCAACGCCGAGGAGAATGAGATTGCACGCGCATACAAGGTGACCGGAAACCAAGTTCAGCCGATTTCGTTCCTGGTGCCGCGTCGAGCGGAGTCCTTCCAAGCGGACATCTTCCCTCCGGCACCATCGATCGAGCCCGCATTGAGCTCATCCGACTTCTTTGCTGGGAAGACCAGCGGTCCCAACTTGATCTCGTTGGAGGATGGCGCCGGCTTAGGGGCCACTGCAGGTAAGACGGTCGCCCCTATCTCCACCGACCCGGCTTCCGCCCCGGTTTCAGGATCGGTTCCCGCAACACCCGCTGCTCAGTACCCCGCCACTCCTTCGTCAGCTACTTCAGAGTTCCCTTCTCGCCATGCCCCCACAGCGATCAGGACAGCGACCCTTCCTACGCCTGCTGCTGCTGCTGAGCCAGCTACGCCGTACCGACCTCCGAGCCCGACAAAGAGCCTGTACAGCTACACCCGCAACCCCAACCAGTCGACCTCTTCCTTCTCGTCTGCTGCTGTAAACGCCGCGGGCCGTATCTCAAGACCTGCTTCGCCTTTGAAGGCCACTCAGACCGCACCTTACTCATCTTCCGCTACCAACGGCTCCGCGCAAGTGGACGAGGTGAGTCTTATCAAAGCACTCGGCTCTGATTACCTCCCAGATTCTGATGATCCCGAGCTGAAATACCTGCGCCGTTGTTCAGCTGAGTGCCCAGGTCGCCAAGCTGCGTACACAACTGTCGGAGCGGGACGAATACATCAGAAAGCTGGAGGCTGAAAATGACAAGTGAGTACAAACCTGTCCAGAGCATGCTGCGAGTCGGAAAAAACGTAAATGAATCGACGTTGACATTCGTTTGAAACATCAGGCTGAAGACCATCCAGGAAAGGGCACGAGCTCTGTTCGCTCTGTGATTGCGAGGATCAGTGACGAGAGTGCGACACAGGGCGTGACGACGTACGTCCAGTGCAAATTTTCGCCTGAAAAGGCCCTTCTCATGCACCACCGGGTTCCCAAAAGTGTCACCTTAAGACTCAAATGCAATTGACTCTCTATCTCTCTTGCTGAAAGCTCGACCTGTCGTAAAATCGTTTTGTACAAGGCGTCATCGAGTCCGACGTAAGATAACCTTCCAATTCCAAAGAAGCTCATGAAGAAGAAAGGTTTCTATGTACTGCTTCGTACCTGTTTCCGTAGCCTTCTTCTCGCCACCCATGCCCTGCCCAAGAGAATGCTGTTCAGGAGCCCGACCAGTCCCAGGAAAGTGGCACTGACAATGGTGCCAACATAGCCGCCTGGCCCGTCACCGAACGCCTGCAGTCCAGAGAGCGCAGACGTGCTCGCGGCGACGATTGCCGTCGCGACGATCACGATGCTGCTGTGGCCCAGTGAAAAGTAGAGGCCGGTCAAGACGGGCGCGTTCAAGTTGCGCACTATGCGCTCCCTCCAGGATGCGTGCTGAAGAGGTGTGGCAGCTGGCTCCTCCTCGTTGTCGGCATTGTCACCAGAGATGGGCAGTTGCGGGACCACTCCTGCTCCGAGGTCCTGTTTCGCGTCCGCGGCCTCTTCACGTTTGAGCGCCAAGAAGCGTCGGATCGAATTGTCAATTGCACTGATATGGTCCGCGTCCAGCCCGTGGCGCAAGCCCGTCGTCCAGGCCAGCACGGCCAGGGCGAGGTCGGCTCGGCGGTGGGAAGTGACGAATACGACGGCGGTGATGGTCCAGATCAGCGCATTTGCTAGGATCTCGCAGCCGATGAGCAGGAGGGAGCCTCCGAAGAGGGTGAGGCCGTGATGAGGTTTGGCGCGCCGCAACCGAGGTCTTTTGGCGAGCATTTCTCGCAGGACTCGCCATTTCGAGGCTTTCGACTTGATCGTTTCCTGGGCTTGTCCGCTCGTCTTTGTTGAATGTCGCCTCCAGAGCAATCGACCAAGCCACCACGAGACGGAGAGGAGAAGGAAGACGCCCACGATGCCGGCGCCGATGTATCCAAGCTGGTCGCTCGCCGCAGCCCAAAAAGCCCACCACCGACCATTCAATGAACGATCGCTGGCAGGCTCGACGGAGGCTGCCGCCGCACAGGAGGAGCATTGCGACGCGACGATTCCAAACACTTCGATGATGCAGATGGCAAAGGCGAGCAGGACGGAGAGCAGGGTCAGATAGAAGGAGATCCCTGTTGCGATTTCGAGAGATCTGGGGCTCCGTGGGGACTCTGGAGCTTGCTGTTGATCCGCGAAAATACTCGGACTTGCCTCCAAGTCCACAGGAGCGAGTGTGTCGTTCTGAGCTGGAGCGACAGTTGTGCTTTGCTGGTTTGGATGACTCTGCGCTTCCTCGACTTTTTCTTGTCCAACTTCTACGCCTTGCTTGCCTGCTAGTTTGCAATCCTCCTTCTCGTCAAGAGACTGCAGCGATTGAGCATCTCGTCTTCTGCCCAGTCGAGAGTAGGCGACCACCATCAGGACACTGTCGCAGGAGTCAACCAAGGACATGCCTCCGGTGAAGAGCAAGGCGAGCAGGATGACTCGCCCATCGCCCCTCGATGAGCCAACACTGTTGCCGACATCGTCTGGATTCCTCTGTGCGATGGCGGCCACGGAAAGGAGAGTAATCGTACTGGCAGTATCAAAGCCCAGTCCGAACAAGACACCTATGGAAGCATGGGAATCTGTGTGAGAGTCGGGAGTGATTCCTCGGACTGCACACGATTGAACGACGAGGATGGGGCTCTCACCGATTGGATACAGATGGTAGGGACGCTTCACAGCTCTGAGCAAGGGCAAAATGATTCTGGTCAGACAGCCTGTCAGATGTGGATCCCTCGCCGGGGACTGCTCTGTGTCCGTCATGCCCGAGATGGACGACCTCGTGGCAAAGTCAGCTGGAGGAGAGGAAGCGAACGCTGGATCCACAACGCACGACCGAGAGTCTCTCCTGGTCCTCAGCTGGAATCGGACATAGAAAGGGCGATAAGGAACAGAGATAGACTTCTTCGCTTATCTGCCAGCTGCGATCTGTCAACTGCGCGGTAAGGAAAAGGCTTCTCAGACTCTCAGTGCGTGCGGAGCAGTGATCATTGCGTTCCAAAAGGAAATGTATCAGGTGTTGGAGAAAGGCAGAAGAAGAACATGGAGCAGGAGAAGGAGTTCCAGCGCGCGCACACACACAAAGGAACGTCGTCCCGCGCTTGATGTCAATACATGGACAATTGCATCACTTCCAATCTGCTCCTAGTACACCCTCCAGTCGACCACCCAGTCCCTTTCCTTCCAGCCAGCGCTCCAAGTACGACAAGTCGTTGCGATTCGGTCGATGGGCACGCACCGTCTGCCCACCCGCCAAGGCTTCCGAGTCGGTGACATCCTCAACATCGGTGAAGATGCGCTCTACACTTGTATCTTCTGTCAAGCGCAATGACACCTTTTTGTGACCTGCTGGGATATCTGCCCAGCTCGAGGACCTGATCTTGGACCAGTACCTGTCGATACTTGCCGTCGCCTGAGAGACGAGAGCGGCTTGTTGTTCCGGAGTCCGATCCGAGTCTGGATCTGGTAAAGGAGCCTCTAAGACTGCGAGGCCGGGCTTGCCCGCGAGGATAAAGCCTGTCAATGGTGGATTGTGATGCTCGGCGTACGCGACCAGATCTGCGCGTTTCTCCTTGGAGGAGAGCGAGGGGAAATGGTACCAGGTCCGCACCACGAATCGACTGGACGAGGCGGCAGGCTGGGCGGAGCGCGTCGCTACGGCAGCCGAATCGCCCACGTCGATGTCGAGCAGGGCCTCGGAGATCCGTTCGATAGCTGATAGCACATAGGATGCCGGGTCTTCGTCTTCATCTTGGTCCGATGCAGAAGTGTCGTTGAGAGCAGCGGTGTCGACGAGGGAATCGTACTGGGCCCTTGTAAGCCAAGAAGGTCGTTCGAGCTGTATTCTCGGGCGCAGACTGCTTTCCGGAGTTTTTCTGAGGGACAAGGACACTTTAGCTAGGAGGGTCCGACCTTTGGCATCTTGATTTGGGTCCGCATTGATGGGGAGCGAGAAGACGATGGCTGATGGCAAGCTGTTCTTGATTTCGACGCTTTGCGGCCCACCGAGGTCACTGACGGGTAAGGCCAGGTACTTTGCCAGCTGGGGAAGAAAGCGCAAATCAGTCCCACCTGCTGAGAAGATTGTCCTTCTTCTATTTGCTGTACGCACATTGGTGATACCTTGCTGTACCTCGTCCTCCAGCTGGAAGCCGTCGTCGGCTCCCCACATGGCAAGTAACAGTTCGCATGCATTCAATTGTGTACTCAGATCTTCGGGAGCCCTCAGCTGTGCTGCACCTCCAGGAGCTCCAGATTCCTCTTCATTTGCGGGCTTTGACATGTTGATTGGTGATGGCAACCTCAGCTCTGATGCTCTGAGTTGCGCCCCCTGGTCGCGCAAGACTGGCGAGAAGATGAAGCGCGTGTGCGACACGACGCGACGCGACGCGACGTGTTTCGGAGCCTTTTTGAGGCAGCATCCATTCAAGGATCTCATCGAGCTCATCGAATCTTCTCATTGTGCATGATTGGACTCCTTCCAGCTTCAGTTTCCCTTCGCATTCAGTGTACATACGCACACACAGTTGAATGGTCTCTTCCTGACATTCTCCTATCTCGGACTTGGCCCACAGCGCGAATGTCTCTCCCGTCTGTGTCTGCAAGAGACATCAATGTCCTCGTCACCGGTCTCGGAGTAAGTAGTACACAGCGAGAGAAGTGACACACGCTCTGCCAGATATTGACCCATCGTGAAACATGGATCCCCCCAATCTGACTCCTGTGGTCAGCCCTTTGGACAATGGAAGCACAATGCTGGCTGGTCAGCCATCTCCCGGCTTCACGACACATATCTGGACCCATGGAGTCCGCCGCTACAGAAAGATCACGAAGCGATATCCAGCCCACCGACCAGCGACCTTCCCCGTATCCACATTCAGACACTCCAGATTCCAATGCACTACCCAGCCGTATTGGATCTGATCCCGGTAAGCTTCCGAGACGGTCTCGCTCCATCAGCACCTAGAGAACTGAAACTTCGTCACCGTCTGATTTCATTTTCGAAGCGACTACACGGACACGAACCTGCCTCCCCATACGCTGATCCTTGGTTAGATCCAAAGGGAGCCCAAGATCAATTTGCTGGAGACGGCCGTGCATACCCTGCCGGATATCGTGTCCGGCACCCCGTCGATGGCTGGGACGTCATCTTGCACGTTGGTGTAGGGAAAGGAGGCAAGATGACATTGGAGACAACCGCTCGAAAACACGGCTACAAGGCGAGAGATACAGACGGAAACTTCCCACCACCGCTCTCGCAATCTTCTCCCCTGGGTCAGGACGGATCATGTTCGAGCCCGGCGAGCTCGAGCTCCTCGTCCGCCGTCTGGGACCGGGCCAGCAGGATGAAGTATGCCCGAATGAGCAATCGCCAGAGGAGCGTGTGGAGCATGGGCTCAGACGCGAGCAGTCGTAGCAGGACTACTCAAGGCTCGAACAGCCCCGAACTCGGCTCCATCTCGAGCCTGTCTGATCCCCCGGTCCTTCTCCTTCCACCGACTCAGAGCACTGGAAGTGATCGGCAACTACGGAAAAGAGCCGTACCCGCCTGGCTCAAGAACAGCCACCGGCTCGCTCTGCCTCGGGTCGGAGACAAGGAAGACCTCGCACAACAGCGCAAAAGGACAGCCGAGCAGGAGGAAGAAGAGGAAGAGACGCAGCGGGCACGGAAGCGCTTACGGTCGTATCAAAAACATCTGGAACGACATCCGAGAGGCATCGCCTTTGAGAAGGCGTTTGTGGACAAGCGGCCGCCTGGTGGATTCGATGAGGGCTATGAACACTTTAAGGACGTAGAGGAGGCAGACGTTGACACGGACCTGTTGGTCTCGTGGCTCGCTCAGATGAACTATGAGGTCAGTTCTTCCGGGCCCCCAAGCCGGAGCAGGACGGGGGGGGGCCCCCCCCCCCCCCCCCCCC
>LAXH01000038.1:23168-34850 GCA_001006505.1 Tilletia horrida
TTTTGCTCAATTTTCCCTCCCTTTCTGTTTCCCCAAATTTTTTTGTGCAGAACGTCTGTGTATCTCAGGACGGCGGAGGCTGGCTATGCGAATTCATCCTTTATTGTTCCTTATGCGAATCACGAAGACCGAATCCGTTCCTCGGGCGAGCCTCGCAAGCGATCGACGGCTCGACCTGGGGCGAACAGGCACAACAGGGCGCAAAGGTGCTCTTTATCCACTGCCCACCCGTCGGCGAACCAATGTCGGTCAAGGAGATCAGGGACGCGGTCCGCGCGACAATCTGGTGGGTGTGTACCCGAGATCGGACAAGAGGGACTACTATTCTGGACGCACACCAAAACCGCCTGCTAGGCCGTTGATGTGCAACACTTATTCCTAATCCAAACCACACATCTTCAGTATATTCAGACCTCATTGACGGTGGAGGAGCCCAGAAGTGTGCTCAGTACGGTCATCTGCATCACGTCCGGGCGCCCACGACGTGTGGACCACGAAAGACCCTGAAGTCAGCGTGATCATTGGGCCTGGGAAGAAGAGAAATAATGCAGTTGCTGAATTTCTTTGGGGGAAAACAAAAGATGCACAGACGGTGATACGATGGGGTTGAGTGGTGGAGGGGGAAATCCAGGATGTGACATCAAGTGGGCAAACCTCGAGGGCGAGGAGGCTTCGCACGAATCAACGGTGCGTCTATGTCGAATGGAAAATGTCTTCGAGCTGTGATCCCGACTGCGGTGATGCCTGGGATCAGAAGCGCGACCCTCAAGCTGCAGAGTTGTCGGCCTTTGGTTGCGTAGCAGTGCTGTCATCCTCCTCTTGTTCCAGGGCGAGCTCCTTTGCGCGCGCGCTCCAGGGTCCCTCGCCAAACGCGACGTCCAGAGCTGCCCAGACGTTGGACACGTAGTGAATCTCGAGGTCGTCCAGAACCGCCTTGGGCACATCGGCTTCCACATTGGGCTGATTTTGAGCAGGCAAGATCAGAGTCTTTATGCCCGCGCGATGAGCAGCAAGTAGCTTTTCCTGTGAATAGCAGAGCAGCATATTTGATCAGCCGTCCAGTCTCAAACCCTATTTCGGGATCTGACCCAGAACTCACCTTGAGACCACCGACCGGAAGAACCATTCCGCGCAGAGAGACCTCACCAGTCATCGCCAGAGTGGTCGACATCTTCCGTCCCGTCAGCAAGCTGACCAGACTTGTCGCAAACGCCACACCAGCACTGGGGCCCTCCTTCCCAATCGCTCCTTCGGGCATGTGCAGATGCACATCCCGCTTCTCTAACAGGACCTCGTCCTGATCCTTGGAGATGCCCAACGTCTCGTGCGCCTGAGATTTGACCCAACTCAGCGCTATCGATGCACTCTCCTTGATGACGTCACCGAGCTTTCCTGTTAGCTGGAGCGACCCTTTACCGGGCATCAAGGTCGTCTCGATTGGCATCAGGCTTCCTGATCCGTTTCCAAGGTATCCAAGCCCAGTCGAGACACCCGAAGGCATCGACTTGGTGTAGAGTCGGTCCTTGTGGTAGACGGGGGGACCAATGTAGTCGCGGAGGCTATCAATGGTGACGGTCACCTCGACATCCGAAGGAACCTTCATGGGCTTCCGTGGCTCAGTAGTCGTCTTGGGCGCGACCTTGGACTCTGATGACTCCGCAGCTGTATCTTCTTCGGCAGGCTTGGGCTCGTCAGAGGGCTGCTCTGTCGCCAACGTCGATGACGCGTCAGATGTCGCCGGGGCATCAGAAGCGGCTGCAGGAGCAGCCTTGTCTGCCTCGGTCTGCGCGTCTTTGCTGCTCTCTGTTTCTTGACCGACAGGTGCCGTAGGTCCCTCCGCAGGCTCAGGGAAGACCGTCTCGCCATGCTCCTTCACAATGTTGAACGCAATCTTGCGGTACACCTTCTCCAGCAGCTTGCGGAGTCCGCGCACGCCGCTCTCCCGCGCGTGGTGACGGATCAAGAAGTCAATCGTCTCGTCTGGCAGAGAAACCTTGGTATCCTTGAGTCCGCTCGCTTCTTGTGCCTGTGGTGCCAGGTATCCCTTTGCAATGTGTCTCTTCTCGTCGGCCGTGTACGAGGAGACCTCGATGACCTCCATTCGATCTAATAGTGGCTGAGGAATTGTGTCGAGCGTGTTTGCAGTGCAGACGAACAGGACGCGACTCAGATCCACTGGCACGTCCATGTAGTGGTCCAAGAAGCTGCCGTTCTGCTCAGGGTCGAGCATTTCGAGCAGCGCACTGCTAGGATCGCCGTTGTGTCCTCTTCCGATCTTGTCCACCTCATCGATCAGGAGCAGAGGGTTCTCGGTGCCAACCTTCTTGAGCGCCTGGATTGCCTTGCCGGGCATCGCGCCGACATAAGTTCTGCGATGGCCCTTGATCTCCGCCACGTCGTGCAGTCCACCCACACTGAAGCGGAAGAATTGACGCTCAACCGCGCGCGCGATCGATTTGCCGATCGAGGTCTTACCGACACCAGGAGGACCCACGAGACAGATGATCTTGCCCTCGACGGTGCCGCGCAGCTTTCCAACGGCGAGGAACTCGAGGATGCGATCTTTGACATCCTTCAATCCGTAGTGATCATCGTCGAGGACCTTGGTCGCGTTCGATATCGAGTAGTTTTCAGGCGAGTGAACGCCCCAAGGAATGTTCGTCAGCCACTCGAGATATCCACGCGTCACGTTGAACTCGGACGCGATTGGCTCCAATGTGCTGAGCTTGTTGACCTCCTCGTCGAACACTTTCCGCACTGGCTCTGGCATCCGCAGACTATCCGCCTTCTCCTTGAACTTCTCCACCAGCTTCTCGCGACCGTCCGTCTCTATGCCGAGTTCCTTCTTGATCCCCTTCATCTGCTCGTGCAGGTAGTACTCCTTTTGCTTCTTGGCAATTTTCGAGTCGACATCCGATGCAATCTTCTTTTGCAGTTGGACATTCAGGAGCTCCTTCTTCAGAACGACCAATGCCTTCTGCAACCGATCCTCGACGTTGAGAGCTTCAAGGACGTTTTGGAGCTCGTCGACCTCGCCCATAGATACAGCCGCGGCAAAGTCTGCTAATCTGTCCTCTTGCTCAAAGACGTTTCCGCTGCCTTGACTGATGCTAAAGTTGGTGATCTGCTCTCGGAACATGGGGTTGAGCGACGCGATTTCCTTGAATGCGCCGAGTAATTCCTGTGCCGACGCACGAATGTACTGATTGTTCCGATCGAAGGGGAGAGTTTCCAAGTTGCGGACATTGACTACCGACACGTCGTGGTTATGTAAGAAGGCAGTCTGCACCGCGCCACTACTCGAGTCTGAGGCAGAGGAGTCCTTCTTATCGGTGCTCTCAGGCTGAGCGGGGTCGCCAGACTCTGATATCACCACGCTGTCGGGTGTGTCCTGATGTGGCGCGTCGTCGATAGCAGCAGTAGTAGTCTTGCTGTCCGACTCGCCCGCAGAAGCGGCAGGAACGGAGATGACTTGGCCGTCGTTGTCGAATGCTTGCTTCTGCTTCTGCAGGGGCAAGCTGAGCTCGTCAATGGTGATGCGGCGGTGAGGATACAGCACAGCGGTGAGCGTTTCCTCCTTGTCACCCTCCCCACCCTTGCCCTCCTTGGGCGTCGAAGGCGGACCCTGATACACATTTGTGATTTGCGCAAACACTCCAACGCGGTGCACCTTGTTCAGATCAGAGATCACGTCCGAGTCGGCATCCTCGTCCTTGAGCAGGAAGGCACCGATGTATGGCTGTCCAAGCTGGAGCGACTCGCGAATGGCGGCAATTACTGCTGGGTTCTTGATGACCACTGCCTTGTAGAAACCGGGAAAGAGAGGACGCCGGGAGATGGGCAGGGCCAGCACCTGGGGATATTCTGTGGGCACATTTTGCTTTGCAAGAGCGGTGGAACCGCCATCGGAGCCAGAGGAAGAGGCAGGAGGTGCGCTGGCTGGGGCCGAAGATGAGGCTGCCCCGCCAGACGCGGCCCCACCTGATCTGGAGCCCGATCGTGACTCGACCGACTTGCGTTCCTCGGCGGGGCGTGTTGGCGTCGAGGTGGATTCTGCCTTCTTCTCCGTCGCTGCCGATGATGATGATTTCCTGTCAGATTCTTCCACGTCCTGATCGGCTTCTGCATCATCTTCTTCTGCGGCTTCATCATCGCCACGCCCGCCTCGGGGAGGAAGCTGACGTGGCTGTCGGAGGGTGGCTGCAGATGCAAACCCTCGCTGAGCAAAGGGGAGCCGTCTCTGTTCTGCAGCGGGGCGCGAGATTGCAGAGGCTGTGGTCGAGGCAGATATTCTTAGTGCTGAAGACGATGCTCCTGGTGTGCGGTATGCTGCCGTGGCTGTGTTGGACCGGAGAAGGTTGCCGAGCTGGGTTGCGCGGTTAGAAGATTGTGAGAGGGCGGCTGATGCCTGCCTTCTCGCTGAGGGAAGCATGGCGGGTTGTAGATGTAAAGAAGGCCGGCAGGAGGAGGAGAGCAGCTTGTCTATATAGGCAGAGTAGGGGGAAAGGGGGCCAAAGGTGATGACGGGCCTGACTCCCGTTCTTCTTCTTATGTTGGTTGGGCGAGGTTGCCTTGTTCGAAGCTGAGCAAGCTGATTGCTGCCGGATTTCTCCCTTTGTCATCATCTTCCATCAGCTGGCGTCATCCCCTCCACATCGTTCCCACGCTCACTCCCCCATACAGTATTCATCAAGGGAGGACAACATGACAATGGATTCGTGGATAAGTCGGGGCTGAAGGTAGGGGAAACGGAACAAAGACATTCATGGCGTGGGCAACAAAGCATCGAGCATAGATACCGAGACAAAAGGAGTGTGTTTCAAGGCAAAGGAGCGCGGGGTTATGTAGTTGGGGGCCAGGGCGCAGGTTGCAGTTCCGAGAGATTCCTTTCCAGGTAAAGTTGCAACAAAAAAAAAGGGAAGACTGGTCAGAGAAACAGAAGATGTCCGGGCTCGATTCTGGGAGGGAATTGGACTGCTAGAGGGTTGGGAAGATGAGAGGTGTATCTATGTTGGTAATGCGTGTGCATGGCAGAGGTGAAGAGACCCTCGTTTCTAAACCGCCTCTATACAATCCCCAGAAAGGAGGGTAGGAACAAGGAAAGGGAATGGGAAAGGTAAGGGAAGGGGAATAGATGCGAGTGTTGCGACCGGTCCGTTACTAGAGCGATGGTGAGGCCGTCGAAGTTAGGCAGATGAAAAAATGGGATATAAGATGCAGGGCCAGAAGAGTCGAAATGAGGTCCGTCGCTGCCCAGGTGGGACGTCTTGCGCGCGCGCGCGGGAGAGAGGACGGTATGGCTAGGGCCGAGTTGAGTCGCTTAAAGCAGACCGACGTTGAGAGAGGCGCCCTTGAGGTCGACACCGTCGTTGTCTTGGATGAAGGTGATCGTTTGGCCGTGGTGCTTGCCCTTGTTGGCCACGCAGCAGCCGGCAGCATCTTGGCACACGTAGTTGCCGAGGGCGCCCAGGTAGTTGTTGTTAGGCGCAGCGGGCGCAGGGCAGCCGGCAGACAGAAGGCAGATGTTGACAGAAACGTCTTTGAGGTCGATCAGGTCGTTGTCCTGGTAGAAGAGAGTGCCGCAGTGGTAGCCTTGGGGCACCAGGTGGGTACCGGCAGGGCAGACAAGAGGGTCCTGGCGCTTCTTCAGCACAGACACGTTGACAGAGGCTCCCTTGGCGTCAACCAGGTCGTTGTCCTGGATGTTGGTGATGGTCACCTTGGGCTTGTTGCATGGACGAGAGCGGCGCTTGAGGATGTCAGCGTTGAGAGCAAATCCCTTGGCGTCAATCAAGTCGTCGTCCTGGACGTTGGTAATGGTAGTCTTGCCACGCTTGCCGAGGAGAGAGTAGTTGAGCTCGAATCCCTTGGCATCGACACCGTCGTTGTCTTGGACGTTGGTAATGGTAGTCTTGCCCTTGCATCCACGCTTAGACAGCAGGCTGAGGTTGACAGAGGCGTCCTTGGCGTCGAGGAGCAGGTCATTGTCCTGGACATTGGTGATAGTGGTAGAGCCACGCTTGAGGATGTCGAGGCTGACCGAGGCGCCCTTGGCATCGATCAAGTCGTTGTCCTGGATGTCGGTGATGGTAGTCTTGCCTTTGCAGCCACGCTTGCCGAGCACGGTCGCATCGACGGAGGCGCCCTTGGCATCGACGAGGTCCTCGTCCTCGATGTTGGAGAGGGTGACAGCGCCACGCTTGAGCAGGTCGACGTTGACAGAAGCGCCCTTGGCGTCCACGAGGTCGTTGTCTTGGACGTTGGTAATGGTAGTCTTGCCCTTGCATCCACGCTTGGACAGCAGGCTGAGGTTGACAGAGGCGTCCTTGGCGTCGAGGAGCAGGTCGTTGTCCTGAACATCAGTGATGGTGGTGGAGCCGCGCTTGCCGAGGAGAGAGTAGTTGAATTCGAATCCCTTGGCGTCGACACCGTCGTTGTCCTGGGTGTTGGAGATGGTCGTCTTGCCACGCTTGCTGAGCACATTGATGTTGAGACCAAAGTCCTTGGCGTCAATCAGGTCGTTGTCCTGAACGTCGGTGATGGTTGTGGAGCCGCGCTTGAGCAGGTCAACGTTGACAGAGGCGCCCTTGGCGTCGATACCGTCGTTGTCCTGGACATTGGTAATGGTGGTCTTGCCCTTGCAGCCGCGCTTGCTCAGGAGGGAAATGTCGACAGAGGCGTCCTTGGCGTCGACGAGGTCGTTGTCCTGGATGTTGGAGATGGTAGTGGAGCCGCGCTTGAGCAGGTCGACGTTGACAGAGGCACCCTTGGCGTCGATACCGTCGTTGTCCTGGACGTTGGTGATGGTGGTCTTGCCCTTGCAGCCTCGCTTCTTGAGGGCAGTGATGTCGACAGAGGCTCCCTTGGCATCGAGGAGGAGGTCGTTGTCTTGGACATTGGTGATGGTGGTGCTACCCCAGCGCTTGAGGATAGTGGCCGCAGCGGAGGCGCCGGCAACGTCGATGCCGTCGTTGCTCTGGGAGTTGGTGATCTTGGTGGGGCCGGCGGCGGTGAGCTGGGCGGCGAGAAGGAGGACCGAGGCGGAGATGACAATCTTGGACTGCATGTTGTTGAAGTTGAGGAAGGGTGGGGAGAAGTGGATAAAGACCGTGAGGGAGTTGGCTAGAGCAAAATGCTGAGAGTGGGAGGAAGGGTGTAAAGGTGAGGAGGTATCCAAGAGGGGAAGGATGCGGACGATGCTGAGATGAAAAGAAGGGAGGGGGAAAGGATCTGCACAAATGGGCTCGTTCTTATGCCTTTCCGACGGGCCTCTTTTTCGGCAGCTAGGAAGAGGGATATGTTCGGAGGAGGAAGCACGCTGGCAGCCCACTGCGTCCAGCGACATCGATGCGCTCGACGAGAGCAACGGTGCTGTCAGCGATCCACGCTACAGGATCTGCCAAGGAAAGCTGCATCAAGTGCGAGATGTGGACTAGGCACGAAAAGGTGTCAGCTCCCTTGCCTATAATTGAGCAGAGGGCGATGAGAAGTGTGCAGCGGTGAGAAAGGCCAAGGAGATCGTGTCTGCGTTGCTGTGCGCACATCAGAGCTAGTCAACTCGGCTGTACAACGCATACAACCGCCTGTCCTGCTGGCAGGAGGGCGAGTATAGAGAATGGGCCAGATGTGTTGCATGTCAGCTTGTGAGGCATGCTGAGTGCAAGGCCGGTTCTCAACATAGAGATCGAAGAAAACGCTGAGGCACGCTATGGAGAATGGTCAAGCGCGCAAGAGTCGGGATGGACGGTGTTGGCTGCACGTCTCCAAGCAGAGAGACACGGGTGCTTCCCGACATGTTTGATTGTGAGTGGATGGATGATCGAGGAGCGGTTGCCGGCGCAAGATCGGAAGAATTTACACGCCTTCATGTTGTGTGTGTGTAGCGGCTGAGGCGCCCTGGCATTTTTCTTTCTGAGCCTGGATAACTGCTGCACAACAGAAGACATGTGAGCTAGTGTCGATAGGATGTAGACAAGTCAGGGACGTGCGAGTGACAGAGTGCAGCACTAATGCTGCGTTCTGTGTGTCGTGTGTCGATTTGAGCCAGCAGCCAGCCATGATCGACGCTGTTGACCGCGCGACAAGCCGACTGACGAGGCGGCGAAGTTGCACACAAACCTGCCAGAGCTGTTCTGCTGTCTCGCGTGGATCCACAATTGCAAAAGTGATTCAGTGATCGGCGTGTCGGGGGATCTGCAATCAGCAACGAGATGGACAAGGACAGCGCCTGTGTGTGTGTGTGTGTCGAGGAGGGGGAAAGTGTTTAGCGCAGTGGGGAAGGGTCTCAGGACAGGCAGGACGCAAGCAATTCTCGAGGCAGGATGCCCGAGTGATCTGCACAATGCAGCAACGGCGAGTGGTCCAGGCTCAAGCAAGGGCAGGGAGGTGTCGGCGGGGGAAACCACAAGAACATGGCCATGAGGCATGACTGGCAGACTGGCTGGCTGAGTGACAGTTGTCGGGTGGGTGGGCAGAAGGAATCGAAGCAAGAGTTTGTTTGTGGGAGAAGTGGAGTGAAACAACTTTGCCGCGCGAAGGAGAGCAAGCTCAACGGCTCGATCATCTTTGAGACGCGCGCTCCCACAGACGGCAACCATAACCACAGAGAGCAAGTCAGGATCTTCATCAGCATGCTCTGACTGCTGCATGCACCCACGGATCGAGCAGCCGGGACACGCCGCCTTGTCTCGGCTTCGCGGTCATCGTACGAGTACTCTGATCCATGCATTCCTTCCTTCCCTGTCGTAGCTCGCCAGTCCAGGCCAAGACACGATGCCGACGAGAAGCTAGACTAAGATCAAAGAAGTACTACCCTTCCCTTTCTCTGGAGCACACTGCTGGACAACTTGATATCGCAACTAGGTTCAGCATTGAAGACTAGAAGGGAAAGAAAAAGAGAATAGGAAAATACATCTGATGCCCAGTTCCTGCATCCAAAGGAAGCGGGGGAAAGGCTTTGGGGCTTCGTTTGCTTGAAAGGGTGGGGGGACGGGTTTGCGGAGTGGAGTGAAGAACCTGGTATAAGGGCTCGTGTTTGAGTCGTAGTATGTGTCGTGTGGGAACGGATGGGAGGAATGATTCTGTGAGAGGTGAAGATTTGATTCGCGATCCATAGATGGAAGAGCAAGAATTAGGCATCGCCGGCAACACCCTTCAGTCTGCCCTCGTACTTCATCGCGACCTCTTCGCTTCCGTAGAGGCTGACCCAGTCCTTGGCGGCCAGCGCAGCATCCGTTCGGCTCTCGGCCTCCTGGAGCGACTTGCCCTCCTGCTCAATCTCCTTGATCTCACGCTGGAGAGTGGCGACGCAGTACTTGCGTCCGAGAACGTGCTTTTGAGTCTTGCCGTCCTTTTGGGGGTAGTACCTGTGGCGGGGATGGACACACAGGTTTAGAGAGAGAGGATACGCGTCAGCAACCAACTTCCCCGAGCAGATCAAGCCAGGCATTTGATCTCGTCCTCGTCACAATAATGAATTGCTACTCACCAGATGACACGCCCGTTTCCGTCGAGAGTGCCGTCACGGTGCAGGATAGTCTTGCCGCGCCAGTAAGGTTCCTGGGCGTATTGCTGGACACGGAGCTTCTTGGACAGCAGGAAGCGCTTGTCCGAGAGAGCCTTGCTGTTGAAGCGCAAACCAAAAGCCAGAACAGAAAGAATTTGCATGTCAGCCCAAACTTTTCTCGCATTCACTTTGTCCTGTTCATGGCTCAGGAGAAAAGAGTACGAACTCGTTGGGGTTGCCCTTGATCCACTGCTTGGTGACTTGCTCAAACTCGGCAACAATCTCCATGTACTTGGCCTTCTCGCGCTTGCGGCCCTCCTCGTCCTGGAGGAGAGCGTTCTCGCCAGGCTGGACTCCGACAAACTTGAAGGGCTCGGCCACACCTCCGTCGACCTCGGAAGACAGGCGCTCGAAGGGAATGCGGTCCTCGAGATCCTTGGGCTTGTTAGTGAAGCCGATCTTGGCGCGCACGACCTGTGATTTGGGGACGTCATTCATGGCTTTGTCAGGGTCCAAGCTGGGCGAGATAACAGGCTTCTCAGGCTACTCACAGGGTCAAGGAGGGGCTTGAGGATAGCCCAGAAGCCTTGGAAGATGAAGGGAGCACGGTGGATGGCAAGGAAGCCGAGCGACTCGGGGTAGTAGGCTGAGGACGGAGACCAGAGGAGGAAAGATCAGCCAATCTGCAGATGAATCAGGGAAAAACTAGCCATCTTGCTGCTCACCCTCGAGACACTTGAGCAGGAAGAGAATGCTGTTTGAGACAAGACGCGTCAGATATGCCGTATTCAGGACCACAAGCCCCACGACTACATAAGATCTTACACGCCCAAGTCCATGTTGGCGATACTGTAAAGAAGGCGTCACGAAAACGGAGGTTGCGTTCAGCACTCTAGTGCATGTGGATGCCTCACATGGAGATTTCAATCGTCTACTCACCCGAAACCCTTCATGTCGAAGATCAGGACGACCTTGTCGTTCGGCTGCATTCAGGCGAAAGCATGGGTGAGTTTAGCATTTGGCGCCGTGAAGATGCAAAGACGCGACCAGAACAGAGCAGGACACGTACGGGAACCATGAGCAGACGGTCGGTCTCCATCGAGTGACTGGAGAGGCGAGGCAGTGTGAGCAAACCGAGACCATGGAATCTCAGTTGTCGCGTACGAAAGGGAGAGGCAACTCACAGGACAAACTTCTGCATAGAGGCGCTGGGCTGGCCACGGATGTAATGCTGTGTGGATCGGAATGACAATGCGGTGAATTAGGGCATTCAGCTGCTTTGGCAAGTCTGTGTATGTTCTCACCTTTCGGACGTGAATGTAGACAATGGGCTGGAGAGTCTTGGAGTTGGCCAGAGCGTAGACCTTTCCGCAGTCCTGCTGTTGCAGGAACTTCTCGATCTTGGCATTGCCCTCGTCTCCGGCCTCGGCAATGTCGTCGACCTTGGTGTCAAGACGCCACTTGAGAGCTGAGGGGCCGGGGAGGGGTAGGATTCAGTCATGGACGGGGTTCACTGTTCTTCGAAGGGGAAGATTCAACTCACTGGCGGCAAGCATGGCCAAGGCACGGGGCACGTCCCACTTGCGGGCGCGCAGGAATCGGAGCATACCCTGTGCATCAATTTCAAAGTTAAGCCCTTACTGCAATGGATGGTGGTTGTGGTCCAAAACAAGCGAATACTGACCGTGTCAGGGTAGTCGCCCTGGACGAAGCGCCAGGCAACGTCGTGGACAGTTTCGGCACCGTATTGCTCGACGAGCTCGTTCATGGCCTTGGACTCTTCCTCGGCCTTCTTGAGGTCCTTGGCCTCGTCACCCTTGGGGATGCCGGCCTTCTTGACATCGTCACTGAACTCGGCTGCGAGGCCACCGGTACCACCAGTGCCAGTACCCTTGGAACGGCTGATGACTGTACGGAATTGATTCAACATATGGCACACGTGTGAATAGCTGAGCAAGCAGAAACAATGCTACTGTGATTCATCAGAAGATGTCACTGACCATCGAAGAAGCCTTGCCAGAGGGTTTGGAGCTTCTCGAGCTGCTCGGTGGTCATGTTACCAACGTAGCCGGTGGGAGCCTCGAACTTGCCCTCGGGGATCTCGTACACATTCTTGTACTGGCTGTCGCGGTAGTAGGACATGTCGGGCGATTGGAATCAAAGGAGTGAAGGGGGAA
>LAXH01000038.1:35728-52542 GCA_001006505.1 Tilletia horrida
TTTTCTTTTCTTACTTCTTCTTGCCGAACAGCTTGAACTTCTTCTTCTTCTCCTCTGCAGCCGGCGCGTGGAACGACGATTGCCGGTCCGAGGCAAGCACAGACGCACTGCCCGCAGCCGCAGACGACGTCGGGCCACACACACCCGGCTTGTTCTCGATGCCCGCCTTCCAGTCGGGAGTCTGCTGCGAGATCGTGTTGACAAACGCAGGCAGCAGCTTGCGCGTGTAGTCCAGCGCAGGAATCTTGGCGCTCAGCACCTTGGGCGCAAACTTTGGTGGCTGCTTCTGGTGCTGGCGCGTCGCCTTTTGGCCCACAAAGTCGGGCAGGTCGAACCACGCCCAGGGGTAGTCGGCCGTCTCGGTGCCTCGGGTCGGGTTGTCGCAAGTGCCGTCCTCGATCTCGACGCCCTCGGAGATCATCAGCTCCTTCAGCAGCTCGTCCACGTTTGACACCCGGTCCTTCATCGACTGCGTCGGGATGTCCCGGCTCGACAGACCAGACGCGGGCGCCGCCTCGGGGTGGGCAAACAGGTACATCTTGCGCAGCTCGAGGTCGTACCAGATCTTCTGCCACAGAATGTATGTCGACAGACGGTCAATCTCGCTGATCATGCCCTCAAACTCCTCGTCGGTCAGGTTCGACTCCTCGATCAGCTTCTCAACGTTGACCTCGAAGCGCTTGGCATTGTCGTTGGCCGGTCTGCAGGGGTCCGAGGTAGAGAGCGCCATGTAGTCGGCACCGATCTGGAACCAATCGAACAGAGGCTGGGCAATCGAGGCACACTCGTGGAACAGCATGTACAGCGATTGCTCGTGCTATCGTAGTCAGAGATAGAATCAACGGTCAGTCTCCAGAGCCGTTCACTTCATGTTGTCTTCCGCGTGATGTGCCTACTTACTCGTGCAGCAAGGGCGACCCACGACTCGAAACGCTTGTCACCGCTGGAGCGGAGCTTGATCATGTCCTTGTTGAACGCCTCGAGGTCACCAAGACGCGTCGCCAAGTTGGCGTGGTGGGCAATCTCGCGAATCGAGGGGTAGAACACCTGCGAGAGCGTGTCCTTGATCACCGTGGGAATCAGCGAGCCGTTGGCCATCGCAGACGCTTGCTGACGGTCGCGCTTCTTCAGGGCGTTTCGCAGGTATAGCTTGGCGCGGGCAAAGGTCAGGGCAAGGTGCGAGTCGGGAGCAGTCAGGTGAGGCGGGTCGCGACGCTCGCCTTCCTCGAGCTTGCAGTCTGACGGGTATGCCGCGTTCAGGTCAGCAATCAGGGGAGAGTTGGCGTAGGCAGTCTGCATCTCGAGCACATCCCTCTCCGAGAAGGCGTTGCTGCGGAGCAGGACGACGGTGAGCACGTCGTTGCCCGTCTTCTCAGACTCGAGGCGGACGGAGCGCGACTCGATACGAGAGCCCTTCTTGACGTAGGCGTCGATCGCCTGGATAATGTTGGGGTTGTTGATCGACTTGCGCAGGGGCACGATGAGGTTCTTCTCAAAGGCCTTGGCTTGACCACCAATAATGGCGCCAAGAATGCGCTGAAGAAGAGAGGGAGCTCCGAGAGGTCGGGCCAACAGCAGGTTCAAGAACAGGGCAATCATCTTCTGGGCGTTGGCGACACGCAGCAGTTCCTTGGCACCCCAGTAAGGGAAGCTGCAGACATAGAGTCGGTGTCAGATTTCATCAGAAGATGGACAACGCGTGTAGTAACGCAGAACTCACAGCAAGTGGATGGTCTTGATGATGAAGAAAATGTCGTCCGAGCCAGGACCAGTGACCATCAGGTAGTAGATCATGGACGCAGCGAAGTTACGAGCGTATTCAGTGGCGTTGCGGAATCCTCCGGGCAAGTTTTTCCTGTGTGCGAGCGTGTGTGAAACGTGAGTCATGGCAGGCTGTACCACAAATCACTTCACAAGGTCGAAAACTCACATGTTGGCGATTTCCAGGTGGTTGAGAGTCTTCTCGAGACCAGTCTCGTTCTCGATGATGTCTTCCTTCCATGCTCGCCAGTCGCCACGGACACGCTGTGCCTCCTTGGCCGCGCGCTGCCAGACCTCCTTCTCCTGACCCTCGAAAAGGTTGTCAATCTTCGCGGTCAGGCGGGCGTCCGGGCGGATAGGCTTGGCCATTCCTCGCTTGACGGTACCGGCACCCCACTGCTTACCCTGGCCCCATCGCTCCGTTCCGGGCTCACCAGGGCCAGGACCACGGAGCTCGCCCTCGCCGCGGACACCCATGCCTCGGGCGACGTAGCCACCGAGGTAGCGGGTCGCCGCGAGCAGGAAGAAGTGACGGCGGGAGATCTCACCACGCTCGGAGGAGTGGGAAAAGTTGCGGGCGGCCATCTCGTCAAGGATGATCTGCCAGCGGTCCTGCCAGTACTTGAGCGGGGCCTGGTTGAGACCGGGGAACGTGTGCAGCTGGGTGTGGAACAGGTGACGGAGAATGACGGGGGGAGTGATGCCCTCGGCACGCTTCATGGCGGCGTCAGACTCGTAGATCTCGTCGTTGACCTCACCGGCACCCGCGCCGGTGTCGTCATCGTCCTTGTTGCCCTTTGAGATGTAGTCCTTCTCCAGCTGGTCCATCTCTTGTTTGAGGCGCTTCAGCTTTGGGCGCTCAAGCGCAAAGGGGTAACCGTAGTCAGTCAAGGCACCGAGCTTCTCGAGCTGGGCCCACTCCTGCTGCATCTCCAAGCAGCACAGCGCCTTGATGATGTAGTGGCGCTGGTGGACGTTCAGCTTGCGCCCAGTAGGCGCAGCGTGGCCATTTGCGTGTCCGTTGGTCTGTAAGGTGAGTAAAGTGACAGTTCAGCTTCTGTCCTGGGGGCTTACTCGGGCTTCGCAGAACCACTCACAGCCATGTTGCACGATCTGCTCCGATGTAAAGGAGTGTGGGAATAGCTGGGGAAATCGGAGGGGAAAGGTGGTGATGACCGCTTCTTCAAGGAGAGGGGAGGAAGACAGCAGGTCGCAAAAGAGGGTGATCAGGATTTTTCGAAGAGCGATAGTGTCGGTCTGGGTTTAAGTACGGAAGCAAGCTGCCAGCACGGTCACAGCAGGTTCTCTCGTCAAGTTGGTCAGATTTGGATTCTCCACGGGCAGCACGCCCTCCGCCTCAGACCGTCGCCAGATGTGAGCGAAAAGGAAGCCGAAAGTTCATTAGTCGAGGAATTAGGATAGGAAATCTGGTCACATACAACACGAGGACTGATGGACTGCAGCAGGATGAGTGACATTCGGGGTTACGAGGGGAGAGGTGAAGGTGCAGCAAGGCAAGAGCCATTAACACGGCAAGTCCAAGTACATACCCAGGAAGGTTTATTAACGTGAGAGGGCCAGCGCAAGCGGCGGCTTCGGCAGTATTCCTGTGTGAGGTGGAGCCGCAAGGTGAGGGGAAGAAGAGAAGGCGAGTGTTGTTCCCGCTTGGCTGAAAAAGTGTGAAACAGGTCAGAGGCACAGTGATGATGCACTGGCGCACTCTTTGCATTTCCCCAGAGGCGGTCCCCAGCGATGTCCATCATGCTCCAAAGTCCCAATTGTCTCAGACTCACCTTTTTGTATGGTCGACCCCACACAGACGAAGATCCTTCTTGGTTTTGCCAGAGAAAATGGCAGCAACCTGCTTCCAGCTCTTCCCACTCGGATCTGACCAGGAGAGAACAGAAGTCGTCAGCTGTGGTCAGAACATGAGCAGAGATTGGTCAGCGTGAGCACCGGAGAGCAGTCCTAGATGTGTATCGCAGCATGTGCCAGGGAAAGGACGGTCAACTGAGTGGAAACCAAAATAAATCCAGCTGCGCACACGTCGTTCGGGATGATTACCGCTTCAGGGCTTGGGCGCTGTCGATCCACCCAAGCCGCAGCAAAGAGCGAGATCTGCTCGAGCGCGAGCGGGGAAGCGAGACGGATGAAATGTCAAATTGGGGAGGGAAGCAGGTCAGCATTCACTCCAGAAAGGAAAACATTGTCCGCATCTTCACTGCCGAAAAATCAAAATCAATGTTTCGTTCGGGAACACTCCCGATTGCTGTCCTTTGACCTTTCCTTCCATCTTTCGGCGTCTGTCAGAAGGCCAAGTCAGCATGCTCCGATCGACCGATAAAGCAGATGGGCCTACATATGTACTGTTGTGTGATCAGCAGACTTACAGCGCAGTCGTACAGCAATCGCAGAGGCGCTGGGATGCGAAATCTCGTCCAGCATGGAACCAAAGCGTCAACCGCGAGCGGGCATTTGGGTTGGCATCATCTCGCAAGTCGCACACCACAGCTTCAGAACGCTTGCCAAAACGTGGCATTGACGGCCACGTGGCCAGTCCAAATCACGTGTTGATGACACACGGTGTTGCGAGCGCCCCTCTCTCTATCGCCGCTTGATGACTTCAAGGATGTGCTTTGACCACAACCCGACCAGCTTCTCTCTGACTTGCCAGGCCGACTTCACTGACAACTCGTAAGCATCAGGCAACACACTGCGAAACAGCACAGCCATTTGACGCAGCCTCCCATCGCTGACTACTGTCCCGTCCATCTCACTGTCCTGCCTTCGCTCTGTAGTAGTCACCCCGGCCGACAATGCTGAACGAGCTCGCATACTGGTTGGTATCTGTGCCATTGGAGGATGGCGATCCACACCGTCAATACAGCGAACTCTCCACCCGGCTCCTCCAAGATCGAAACTCGGCCTCCGACTTTGGACAGCTGAGCTTCCCGCCCCTCAAGGCTGGCACCCTGGAGAGCCTCATTGCCCTCTCCGACGAGCTGCCCAAGCATGACACCAACTTTACTCAAGTCGTCGCCAAAATCGTCGACACTCTCCGTAACCTGCTCAACAATGACGAGGGCGCTCTGAGCCAGCACGTTCTGGTGAACGAGAAGGCGCTGGATGAGTACATGCTCGACTGGGCCTGGAACACGCGCAAATACCGTGTCGACAGGAGCTTGTCCGAAATCGTAGAGGCCATAGCCCGGGAGGTCACATCGATCGACAACGTCATGAAGCAGAAATTGAACAACTACAACGTCGCCAAGGGTCAGCTTCAACAACTACAGCGCCGACAAGCGTGAGTCTCCACATGCAGCCCACCAGCACACATTCGCTGTGTCTCCTGAGTCCAGCATGCACGGGCCATCATGCTGACCTTTTCCCTTCCTGACATCTATATTTCCAGGGGCAACCTGTCACAGAGGTCTCTGGCGGACGTCGTGCATAAGGAAGATTTTGTTGACTCGTCGTCGGAGTACATGGAGACTTTGCTGGTTGCGGTACCTCAGTGAGTCACTCGGCGCATCTTCGGGCGATGCTCTTAGGCGAGAAGCTCTGACACGTCCGGGCTTTCCTTTTTGCTCCCAGAAACTTCATCAAGGACTGGCAGACAAAGTACGAGAGATTGACTCCCATGGTCGTCCCTCGATCATCACGGTAAGCATTCACATCATGTCAAGGGTATCTCACCCCAGCTCTAAGGCTGACTATTGGCGTCGGCCATATCACAGCAAAATCACTCAAGACAGCGAGTTTGCGCTTTTCAACGTCACGGTGTTCAAGAAGGTGAAGGAGGACTTTATTCAGAAATGCAGAGAAAACAAGTGAGCAGTCTTCAACACACTTTGTAGCGTGTAGTGCTAATCCGGAACTTACCTTATCCCCTCTCACAGATTCCAAGTGCGCGAATTCCAATGGGACGACAATGTGGTTGAGAAACAGAAGGATGAACTTGAGCAGGCTGGCACATCGGAAAAGGAGCTCTGGGTGAGTCGAGACTCTGATTAGCTACAAATCGATGCGTTCAGACGCCTGACTTGAGATTCTGCCGATCCTTCTTGCAGACTGAGCTCTTGCGTCTGTCGCGCACCAACTTCTCAGAGGCCTACCAAGCCCTGACCCACCTCAAAGTGATACGAACATTTGTAGAAAGCGTGTTGCGCTTCGGCTTGCCAGCAGAGTACTTTGGCTTTACAGTAAAAGTGAGTGATTCCCGCATGGATTGCCATTGCTCGCCTTTCACGACATGAGCTGACCTTATGCTCTGACACATTTTTTTTTTTTTTTTTTTTCCAATCTCGCAGCCAAATCCAAAGAAGGCCAAGGCCCTCGTCACAACGCTCAACTCGCACTTCGCCCACCTCGCAGCGCACCAAGGCAAGCAAAAGGGGGAAATCTCAGCAGGCGGGCCGTCCGACGCCGAGACACCGGGCGAATACCTCCAGCTGTTGGAGGACGACGTCTATCCCTTTGTCGTGGTGGAACAGTACCGCCCTCCTTTGTAGATCTCTTCCCTCTTCTTTGCTATCTTTTCTCGTGTCCATACCATATACTCGTTCTATCCACAGGCCAACATTGGCTCGTTCCATACCAGGACGGTCTACGAGAGAAGGCGTGAAAAAGTCCATTGCGTGTGCTACATCTATCGTGCTGTCTTGAATGCTGATATTACAGCATGTAGAAAGGGCAAGAGAAAGAGAGATTTTCGTCAGTACCAGCATCGTGCAAAGCACACAGGGCAAAAGGGGGAAAAGACCCCGCGGGGGGCGGGGGCGGGCGGCGGCGATGGTGAGGCCTCACCGGTACGTAGATCAGAATCTGGTTAATAATGTTGAATCCACACGAGGCAAAGATGCCTGTTTCGGAGTTGGATTGTTCGTGATTGTGATTGTATGGTTTCTCATCATTCAAACCTGGGGGCGTCGCGCCATCGGGCAGATGCCAGTATTGCAAAAGCGGGTGCCGGAGAAACGCATTCTGTGAACCGTTGGGGATCAGCAGGACTCACATATGTAAACAGAGGGTGGGGATGGTTTGGATCCTGTTGGCTAGATCTACTACTGGGTTCAACCCGTGGATGAGGTGCGGGCATTTGGGAACAGGTACTGAGCAGGCGGAGCTCTCTGGTTGCGAACAGCGCTTGCGTCTCAGCCCTTGAACCATTGCATCAGAGCAGGCTTTGTCTCGGTGTACATGTGCTTGAGCTCAATGTACTCGTCGCTGCGGGTGTTCAAACCAGAAGCAAATGTGAGTGTAGCACTGAACAGATTGGACGCAGATGATAATACTCACAGGCCCTTCTCTCCGAGCTCTCTGCCATTCCCACTGAGCCCGAAGCCACCCCACTCTGCTCTGGGGGTGTAGGCTCCGTAGGTGTTCTGCCATACCGTCCCGTGCCTGAGCCTTCGGGCAACACGCTCCGCTCGAGCAGTGTCTTTCGACTGCACTCCTGCGGCGAGGCCATACTTGGTGTCATTGCCCAGGAAGATCTGCAGTGGATTTAGACAGAGCAGACAGAAGCATCAGCATTCATGCCAGAGTAAGGTCGGCTGATCAATTGACTGGGGGACGTACCGCGTGCTCTTCGTCACCGTCCTTGAATCTCTCGACAGTCAAGATTGGACCAAACGTCTCAGCCTTGACGATCTCCATGTCGCGGTTGCACTTGTCGAGCACGGTGGGCAGGAAAAAGAAGCCCTTGCTAAGGTCAGGATGAGCTTTCGGATCCGGTTGTGTCCCTCCACAAAGCAACTCTGCGCCTTCTTGCTTTCCTAACTCGATATACGCCTTTACTTTCTCCAAGTGAGCGGCCGAAACGAGCGGTCCTGTTTCCGCTTTGGGATCGAGGCCGTTGCCGAGGACAATCTTGCGTGCTTTCGCGACGACGCCGGCAACGAGGGCATCGGCGATGCTTTCTTCCACTATCAGCCGAGTGCCGGAGGAGCATACCTGGCCTGAGTGAACGAATACTGCAGTAGTCACTGTGTCGATTGCGATGTCGAGATCCACATCGGCAAACACGATGTTAGGGTCTGATAATGTGACGCAGGTCAGCGAAAAAAAGAAACACTTGGAGAACTGTCGCAGATGTCAAAGAACTCACTTTTGCCTCCTAGCTCGACAGTACATCTCTTGATCGTCTCGGCGCAGCTGCGGATGACTGCGCGGCCGGTCTGAAGTCCGCCGGTGAAGCTGACGAGGTCAACGTCTGGCGACTCCGTGAGGATCGAGCCGATCTCTGCGCCCCCGGCAGTGAGCAGCTGTACGGAGCCAACAGGGTAGCCGCACTCGATCAGAATCTTGACTAGGTGAATGGTGGAGAGAGGGGTGACTTCCGAAGGTTTGATGATTACCGCATTGCCGGCGACGAGAGCAGGTGCTAACTTCCAGCAGACCTGCAGCAGAGGCTGTGAGTTCAAATGAAAGGGACTGGCCGTCAGTTGGTGATCTCGTACCGATCCAAGTGGATAGGCAGATGTACATACATAGTTCCAAGGGCAGATGAGGACAGCCTGCCGCAATCCAGATGGAACAACCTTGTCAGCTCCAGTCAGGATTGGAGCGATGTTGGAGCCTTTGAGAATACTCACCACCCCAACGGGCTCGGCGACAATCTGACTCCGAACGGACTCAGGAACACCCTCCGTGACGGTGCGCGGCTTGTCCAACTTCTTCGCCTCTTCTGCATAGTAGCGGAACACGGCCGTCACATCATCGACGTCTGTGTATGCCTCTCCGATCGTCTTGCCCGTGTCGGTGACTTCGGTGTGGGCGAGGACCTCGCGATCGCGCTGGAGCAGGTCGGCCACGCGGAGCAAGAAGTCGGAGCGGGAGGAGAACGACTTGCGTGGCCAGGCAGAGCCGTCGAAGAACTTGCGGGCGGCCTGAATGGCTTGCTTCGTATTGTTGGCGGAAGCTTCGGAAACGTGGGCGATGACTGAGCCGTCGAAGGGCTGTTTGTGCCAGACATCAGCACAGAGGTAAGATTGTGAGAGCGGACATGGTAAAGTTGGCCCACTCACGTTCACAGTTGCTCGTGACAGGTTGTTGTCAGAGTGCGTCCACTTGCCGTTGATGTAGAGGGTCGGGTCCGATGCAGGGGTGGAAGTCGGCTTGATGACGGCACCTGCACTCTGCTGCCAGGGGCCTGAAGAGGAATGGAACGCGTTTACCATCTGTGGAAGCTTGGTGCGGAGCAAGAAGGGTCGAAGCTGCGTGACTAGCAGCATCGATCGTGTGCTCGGAGCTCGTTGGAGTTGTGATGGAAGATAGCAATGAGAGGAATGAGTCGAGAAGGAAGAGCACAACTTCTGTCCACGCTGCAAACTTGTGCTGATTGATGGCCCGTGCTAGAATGGATTCAGACAAGACAAATGACAAGTGACAAAGACGGAATACATGCTGTTGGTCTTCATTCATCAAGACGACGCCCGGTACCTGCAAACGTCTGCGGACCCGCTCCCTTCTCGTCATCCTCCGTGTTCGCTGTGCCACCCCTGTCTCCATTTCCACCCTTCCTCTCCTCCGCAACCCGTCCTCCACTGCCACTTGCATCCAGCTCTGGCTCTTTATCGTCCTTCTTTGCCGAGCCAAAGGCAAATGTCCGAATGTTGTCGTTGGCACCGCTTTGGGAAGTGCTCGCAGCCGTTCGTCGCACCGCCGAGTTGTTGGCGGAGGCAGCCAACGCGCTCGTCTCTGAAAATCTATTGCTCTGGGCCAAAGAGCTCGAACCCGCGCTCGATGTAGGTGCTTGTGTCGATGTCGATGTTCTGCCCGCTTGAGCACGGCCCGCAATACTATCCGCTCTTGCCGCTCGTTCCCTTCTCTCGATGGCGTCGAGCATGGCTTGACGTCTGGCAGCTTCGGAGGACGGGGCTGCTCTCGACGATGACCCTCCTGCTGATGCAGAAGACGACCCAAACAAGCCTCCGAGCCAGCCTCCACCTGAGCCTGTCGAGGCGCTTGCGGATGTCGAAGATCCTGCTGTGGGCGGTGCCACCGGCGCGCTTCCAAACGCACGTCCTCTGGGAGCAAATGCAGTGCCAAATGGAGTGCTCCGAACCGCGCGTCCGTCTCCAGTGGTCGGCGCGCTGGTACTCGACGGCGGAGCGCCACCAGCACCGGACACAGGGTCGATTGAGTCCGGAAGTAGCCTCTGGAGCGCAAGTGGAGGTTCACACACAAACCTCTGAACGACCTCCGTCATTCTCTTGAACAGAGAACCCGAGGAAGCCAATCGGGATCCAGGTGGGGGTCGCGGGATCTCATCCCGGATGTAATGGATCGCATATGCTGCCAGAATTCCCGTACCGCTCGTGATTGCAGCGTGAGGTCCCCCCATGAGGACATCCAGGACGAGGTAGGTGTACGGCAGGTAGGGAGCCGGCACGTTGACGATGCCGAACAGGTTGACCGAGGCGGAGCGATATGCGCGGCTCCAAAACGTCGTGATGGCGTATAACATGGGTCGGAAGAGGACAGCAGACCCCAGCGGCTGATTGAGCAGAATAATGAGAGCATTCGTGAGGGTCAATGTCCAGGCGTATGTGCTAGTTGATCGGTAGAAAGGTTCGCCCTCTTCGAGCGCAGTGCTGGACCGGAAAAGGGCGATCATATCAAAGATGAGCTGAATGCCGCCCCCGGCCATGAAGAAGGGCGTGAGCAGTCTCCATACGTGGAATCGCTGTTGGATCCAGGGCCAGTAGAGGACGAAGGGTGTTGGTGAGATGAGCTTGAGGATGACCGGAACGGTGATTCCCAAAGTGCCGAGCAAGAGGAAGCGGGATACGGGTGGGATCTTGTTTCTGCAAGGGACATCAGTTCTGATCAGCTTGTAGTTCACCTCACTGAGGTAGCTCATTGCTCACAGTTCGTCCATCTTGCTTGCTCCTTCCACTTGGTTGGGATGGATTCAGACGTGGCATCTCGATGTGGACTGAGCGAGTTGAGATTCCACCACTGCCATCACCTTCATGCTTGCGTAAGCGTTGCGCAACAGTAATCCGGAATTAAGAGCTGTTTGGCTTCGACAACTCCCGATGCAACACCATCCACTTAATCCAGGCCCCTTCCTCCAGCACCTCACGGCCAATAACCCCGCCACCGTCACGTTCACGCTCGTCCTGGCCACGAACCAGTATCTCGATCAACAACGGAGGGGTCTCGCCATGGAAGCGCAGGCATCCACCCCAAATCTCACAGAGGCGTCAGCCTCGAATGGGTCCGCAGCTTCCCTGTTCAAGAAAAAGGCCCCAAGAAATCGAGACGTTCGGGCTAGACCAGCAGCTGCGGCAAGCATAGATCCGACAACCGAAGGCAGCGTATCAAACGGCTTTGGCCATGCGGCTCCGGGGGCGGACCAAGATGAGGATTCAGCGCGGTCCGAGGTCGTTCTTAAACGCAAAGCAGGACCTTCTGCCTCGAATCCGCTCGCGCAAAGCACAGCCGGCGCCATCTCCCTCGCGAACAAGCGCCAAAGACTAAACTCGCCAGGCATGTACGATGATGAAGACGTTTTCAACCCGGAAACTGCGTCGGACAGTAAACAGTCGAGTCGGGACAAGGCGCGTTCAGACGCGACTCGGGATCGGAATTGGAATGGAGCTGATGGAGAGGATCATCGGAACAAGGAGCTCACTCTGTCAAAGGATGATCCTGAGGCCAAGGGGGACGATGGACTCTACCGAGGTCTGAGCGCATACAAGTCCCATGAACCTTCACTACGAGATGACGGCTCGTCTTCGAAAGTAAGGGCCAAGGGTCCGATCAAGCCCACTGCCAACATCCGTACCATTTCAGTCGTCGACTATCAACCTGATGTCTGCAAGGACTACAAGGAGACGGGCTACTGTGGATTCGGAGACACTTGCAAGTTCCTCCACGACCGAAGCGACTATCTGGCCGGTTGGCAGCTAGCCCTTGTGCCGGAAGCGTACTCGGGCGGGAAACGGAGAGACGACGTCTCGCTCGGCATTCTCGATGCGGACGAACTCAATCAAGAAGACGAAGAGATCCCATTTGCGTGTTTGATCTGTCGACAGCCCTTCACTGAGCCGGTAGTAACACGCTGTGGCCACTACTTTTGCATGAATTGCGCCATTAAACGCTACGCGAAGAATCCCAAATGCTTTGCGTGCGGGAAACCAACGAACGGCATCTTCAATGCGGCGACCAAGATCATGGAGCGGATGGAGAAGAAGCGGGAGGCCAAGGCGGAGAGTCTACGAGAGCGGCGGAAGGCTTGGGGGCAAGACGCGGAGGAAGGGACGGAGGTCAACTCGGGCGAGATCCTGGATGGAGTCGAGATTGGCTGATCCCGGAGCTAGCTCGTCAGAGCACGCATGTATATACCAACACCATTTGCAATCATTCCTGCATTCTTCAGTGAATGACCGAATGAATGTATGCTGGCTATGGTGTGTGTGAGAGAGAGAGACAAGTCACGTGCTGCGTGGTGAGTGATGAGAGCCAGCCCCAAAGGAACGTGCAGGTTCTCCCACCCAGCAACAACAACAGCCGGCCCGAGCCGAAAGTGTTGGACTGGAAGAAGATGGACGATGACCGACGCACGTCCGTTCGCTCCTGTCAACAACTCCAACACTTTGACCCATCACCACCATCACCATTCATCCTCGCCCCCTCTCTCCATACATACATACCTGTGAGCTCGCATCAAACGCACGTCTGACTGGCAAGCCAAGACGGAACCTGACCTCCACTCTCACTTTCTCTGCTTGCTGTTGCGCTTGCTGGCTCACTTGTTCTTGTCTCCTAAGTCTGTCTCCAACATGCCTGGACTTTCTCAGATCGTACCTGCTGGAGTGATCAGCTCCCGGGACCTGCACAAAGTCTTCGCCCACGCACGTGAGAACGGCTACGCCATCCCTGCCTTCAACGTCACTTCCAGGTGCGTGCGCCCCTTCTATCTCTCCCCCGCAATAAAAATCATCAAGTTTTTGATGGATCCTTGAACAACACATCTTCTTTCACAGCTCTACCGCCAACGCTGCTCTCGAGGCTGCCCGTGACGCAAAGTCGCCCGTCATCCTCCAGGTCTCTCAGGGTGGTGCCGCCTACTTCGCTGGTAAGGGCCTTCCCAACGACAAGCAACAGGCCTCCATCGCCGGTGCCGTTGCTGCTGCCCACCACATTCGCAACGTCGCTCCTCTGTACGGCGTTCCCGTTATCATTCACTCCGACCACTGCGCCAAGAAGCTTCTCCCTTGGTTCGACGGTGAGTAGCTGTGATGATCGGCGCGCACAAGACGCGGCAGAGGTTTGACGCGTGACTTGCAACTTTAATTGCCTCAGGCATGCTCGAGGCCGATGAGGAATACTTCAAGAAGAACGGAGAGCCCCTCTTCAGGTGAGGCTCAATATACGCGTCAATGGCTTGATACGCAATTGCGACTCACATTTACTCTTTTTCCCGCGTCAAGCTCACACATGCTCGACCTGTCCGAGGAGAGCAAGGAAGAGAACATTGCCATTTGCAAGAAGTATCTCGAGCGCATGGCCAAGATCGGCGTCTGGCTCGAGATGGAGATCGGCATCACCGGTGGTGAGGAGGACGGTGTGAACAACGAGGGCGTCGACAACGCCGCGCTTTACACCCAGCCCGAGGACATCTGGGACATCTACCGCGAGTTCTCCGAGATCACTCCCAACTTCTCCATCGCAGCTGGTTTCGGTAACGTGCACGTGAGTGACAATCTCTGACGCGTCAGATTTGATACTTGTTTCCACGCATACTTCGGTAGAGCGCATACTGACAACTCATTTGTGGTATGCTGGCCCCTTCCTACAGGGTGTATACAAGCCCGGTAACGTATCGCTCAAGCCCGAGCTGCTCCGCAAGCACCAGGACTACGTCCGCGACCAACTCAAGTCTGGGGAGGACAAGCCTGTGTACGTTCGGAGAGAGCGCGTCTATTGCAAATATGCTGGGAGGGAGACTGATGATTCGAGTGATACGTCTGCAGCTTCCTTGTCTTCCACGGTGGTTCGGGTTCCGAGAAGCACGAGATCACCACTGCCGTCAAGAACGGAGTGAGTGTCTGGCACTGATAAGGGAGTGCGGAGCTTTGAAACTGACTATCATTGGCTTCTGATGCGTTCCCGAACATCAGGTTGTCAAGATGAACGTCGACACTGACACCCAATGGGCCTACCTCGAGGGTATCCGTGACTACATGCTCAACAAGAAGGACTACGTCCTCACCCAGGTCGGCAACCCCGACGGTGCTGACAAGCCCAACAAGAAGTTCTACGACCCCCGTGTCTGGGTTCGTGAGGGTGAGAAGACCATGGCCAAGCGATGCACCATTGCATACCAGGACCTGCTCTCTGCCAACCAACTCTGAAAGGGAACCGTTGGGCCTCGCACGTCTCTAATCATGTCCGCTGCTCGAGCACGTGGTTCCTGCCGCGGCTTGTCCATGACATGCACGCACTTCCCCAGTTTCCTCCTACCTAACGGTGTCGAACAGATCTAGTACGCAATGCCATCCATACCAGAGTCACTGTTCAGACATGACTGTCCAAGGCTTGTTCTCAATTTCCAGCTGAACGACGTGCGTCAAGATGGCAGACTGCAACCGGGAAGGCACCCATCACGCCCGACCCACGTGCAACAAGTGGTAGTAGCCCAGAACTATGTGAATTGCATGTGGATGAGAGACAGACAATGCGGCATGCGAAGGTGTGCGTGTGTGTGTGTGTGCTGTGTGGTGTCGATACTTGGCGCGGACTGGAGGCGAGAGGAAAGTTACTCGCCAGATGTCCGTGTGTATACCCACTGGGCGTGGTGGTGGAGCACCTTCTTGATCTGACCCTCACGCTCGAGGTGCTTGATGGCGACACGGGCGAGAGAACCGTTAATCTTCAGGCGGTCGACAAGAGTGGATTGGGAGATGAGCTTGAAAGTGGGCACCTCCTTGAGCACTCGGTCGTACAGCGGGCGGTCGAGGACGACGGCGTTGGCGGCCTAGGGGATAGAGGTGAGGAATCATGATAAGTTTCATACCGCGAAGAGAGATCGAGGTGGAGAAGCTCCGACTCACCTTGTCCTTAACCTTGCCCTTCGACCACTTCTTCTTCTTGTTGGACTTGGTTGCCGAAGCAAGGATAGCTGCCTTCTTGGGAGGCACTGCGCAAAGTGCAGGGGGAGAAGGAACGGCTCAGTCAGTAACCCATTGCACATGGCGAGTATCTCCGAGCGCCGGCAAGCAGCAGCAAGCAGTAAGAGTTTCGAAGGGTCCGCCATCACGGATCCCTTTTCTCTTCGTCCAGAACACCCGGTGACAACCTGCCTGAACCACCTCCTCTACTTTAGAGCCGACATCCTACACGACCACCTTCATGCTGCAAGACCGCTCGCATCCTGGCCGATACCCGCCCGCTTGCTGCTGTGCTGCTGTGTCGTGCCTGCTCGAGTAATACTCACTGTTGGGCTATGAATGTGCGTGTGGTGGAAACAAGTTTGAATTGAAGTCGGATCAGCTCAAGGTGGGTTCGTTTGCGAGCCCTCCACTGTGAAAATTTGCAGCACCTTTTCGCACGGCGCTTGAATCGTTCAATACATCACGTGATCCAGAAATCTCGCGCTTCCCTCCACCTTCACCTCGAACCTCACACTTTCTTCTGAGCTTCAGCAGCTTGATCTCAGCATCATCATCAAGACACATCGCCCAACAGTAAGTAAGAACAGTTGGGGATAGCCACTGGCTTGTCACGAGCTGCTGCTGACCTCCTTTCACCCGTCTCCGCGAATGCAGTGTTGATTCCCAAGGCCAACCGCAACGCCATCTACAGCCAGCTCTTCAAGGACGGCGTCCTCGTCGCTCCCAAGAACTTCGAGGTCGAGCACCCCGAGCTCGAGGGCATTCCCAACCTCGAGGTCATCAAGGCCATGCAGAGCCTCACCTCCAAGGGCTACGTCCACACCCAGTTCTCGTGGCAATGGTACTTCTACATCCTCACCAACGAGGGTCTTGAGTACCTCCGCGAGTACCTCCACCTCCCCTCTGAGATTGTGCCCGCTACCCACAAGCGACCTCAACGACCTGCTCGCTCCGCTGCTGGTCCTCGTGAGGGTGGTGCTTACCGTGCCCCCCGCGGTGACCGTGGCGACCGTGACGGTGAGTGCATATGTTGGGCATCCAATCCTCGATTCATGCAATGGTTGCTGATTTCCATTTGTGCCGTTCTTTTTGTTAATGCACAGAGTACCGATCTCGTCGTGACGGCGGCAAGGAGGCTGGTGCCGGCGAGGGCTTCCGCCCCCGATACGCCGGTGGTGTCGGCCGTGGTGCACCTCAATGAGTGCCTTCCACCTGCGGATCTAACATCTCCACAACGTCGACGACAACCACGCAACAATTCACCGTTTATGCCCCCTCTCAGCAACATGTTTCTCGTTTCCTCACTCCGGAGGTCGCAATCTGATCCACATCCAACCATCGCATACGCCTTCTGAATTGCCAGAAGGGAGGAGGAAGTGGGACCGGCTGGCCAGCATGTGGAAACTGACTTGCGACCCCTTCGGATTACGGACCCACTGGAGAAACACCTTCACACACCCCCACCTGCGGCGGACAGGCTGTCCTTGGGTTGTTCTGCTTCGACTTTTCTCTCTCTTCTCATCGAGTGATTCGCCCGCATTTTCTCTTGCAACACACCTCCAAAATAACCCTATCCCATGCCGATGTTTCTGTTTGGCTCCCTTGCTCAGGATCCGGTCCCCAGCCCATACCTCCTCCTCCCTTGATGCGTTCGCCCACTTTTGCATCGCATCGTCCTTGAGCAGTTACAGATCCATCCATCGTTCTCATCTTTGCAATCTTAAAGTCGTGCTATGCATAGTTCGTGCACAAGTGAAATGGAGCAATGATCACCGAAAGACCAGTTAGACTGTTCTAGAACATCTACAAAGTAAGCTCAGGGTCAAGCCGCTGCCGTCAGCAGATGGCCGAAGAATGCGAACAATGATCCCGTGTCGAAGGGCATGAGAGAATGGCAAAGACGAAGTGAGGTGGTGAGAAGCTGGG
>LAXH01000038.1:62635-108937 GCA_001006505.1 Tilletia horrida
GGCAGATCAATGAATATGGCATCAACACGGAGACACGTCGACCGAGTGGGGAGGCTGGGTGCGAGGAGCCAGCTCGACAGGGTACGCAGCTTACTCTCTTGCTCCTTCCTTGCTCTTGCTAACTCGAGACTGACTGGTCCATCTTCTCCTCCCTTTCTGTTTCAACCCCTTCAAGGGCCCTTGTGCCATCTTTCATACCCATGTCCATGCATCTTCCCCATGTACTGAGTATACTCATGCTGCCATTCCATGCCAGTTTCCTCAACGTCATGCCCCTTTCCCTTGCTTGCCATTCCATACGAGCGTCTCGGTTCAGCTGCTACAACTCTTGTGCCTAACCACGAGAGGCATCGCAAACCTCCTTCGCCTGGCGGACGACATCCGATCAATTCTGCATGCTTTGAAATACAGTATATTGCAGGTGTAAATCGATACAGAATTTCAGTTTGTCGGCAGGCCCAGGCCGCCTGAGGCGACCTCCAGACCGATTGCGAAGTGGGCCAGACGAGCATCGACATTGTACCCTTGTGATTGGAATTCTGCCAAGTCCAGACCAAGCATAGTTCAGCGTGAATCTGGCGTGGAACAGAGGTATTTCCTCCAACTCACCTTTCAGAGATGCATACAATCCCTTCAATGGCACAAGGTGTCTTTCTATATGCTCTCCTTCCTCTGGCTCCGCGACCGGATCAGGTGCGTCATCTGCAACCTGGATGTGGATCAGACACAGCTTCATATTGGCACCAGTGAGGCCAGGGTCGTTCATCATGACCTGGGGATTGACAGATAGCACGGGCTCAGCGTCAGCGTTCCGGTCCAAGACCTGAGGGCTTTCCGATCTCCGAGAAGCAGTAGAAAACCCACCGTGCTCGTCTCAACAACATCCATCTTTGTGCCGTCTTGGTGCTCTCCATAGCCCGTCTCTTCTCTGAGCTCCCGTACAGCCGCTCGTCGAATGCCAACGTTCTCGTCCTCGCCAGCATTCGAATCCTCTGCATCGACGAGTCCTGCTGGCATCTCGATGACTGATGAGGCACAGGGCGGTCGGAACTGATAAGAATAAGAGTTGTCGAGGGAAAGGTCAGTCCAGGAGCATGTAGAGCAGCGCAGAGGCTTATGCCTGCGCACCTGTGAGACCAAGAGGACATGGGGACCGGACCATGATGGACGATGTATGATGGCGCAGATAGCAACAGCTGCAAAAAGGGTCATCAGCACACACACATTCTGCATAGGTACGAGCAGTAGCAGCATGGCTTACCATCTACAGGTCCCTTGCGTGTCGTGCGATCAGCAGCTTCCCACTTGCGCTCCCTTCCCTCGGGGTCGATCCAATCGATGGCCTTGAGCTTGATCCATTTCGCGTCCGAGTCATTGAGGGTGGACGTCTTGACCACTTTGGCGCTTCGCGAGTCTGCAGATGCGGACCCTTCTCCGGTGCTCTTGATTGTCATGATGGGAGAGTCTCGCTGGATGAGCGAGGCTTGAGAGATTGGTCTGGAGTGTGAAGCAGCCGGAGTTGCTGATGAGAAGGTGCGAGAATGGATTTGAGATCCGAGAAGGCAGCAGACTGAGCTCCTTGAGAAGCGTGCGCAAGATGATGCGGATCGGAGGGCTGATTGAGTTGCGCAGCGAAGCATTGACCTGCTTCGTCTGTTCGTGGAATGCCGCCAGGAAGATGATCGAAGCTGTCAAAGCCGCTGCTGCCACGCCTTGGAAGCAAGTGAGGTCATCACTCATCAACTCCGGCGTCAGGAACGGCTACAGAACGTACGCAGATCTCAGCCGTTTCTACTCGCAGACTCTCAGGAAAGGATGAGCAAGTTGCTTGTTACATAGGAGTACAACAGTCGAGGTATGGATGCAAAGACGCAGCGGAAAGGCATATGCAGAGCTTCCTGACACCAGTCACGGAAGGCGGCTTGGACACTTGATGACAAAGAAGTGAAAGGCGTCGCCGGATTCTGCCTCACTTCTTGCTGTTCCGACCGAACAGCTTTCCCAACACACTATCTGTGCGACGGTGACCCTGTCCATTGCCCTTCTCCTTCTCCCCGTTAGCCCCAGCCGAGGCAGAGAAGCTGGGAGACGAGGCTCCGTCGCGGTTTTGGTGGCTCGATCCTGGACGAGATCGGACCCGGCTCGCGAAGAGGCCGGTTGATGAGGCTGGCTGTTGCTGTGAGCTCGGCGCATTCTTTTGAGACGAGCGCGACACTGTGCGCGAGATGGAATGGAGACTGGCGACGAAACAAGGTTTGCCAGACCGAGCATCTTCCAGCGATGATGCTAGCGATGCCGGAACAAGGCCATCACCAGGTGCTTGCTGCTGTTCCGTACCTGCCGCGCGGAAAGACGAAGACATCGGCTCCGTGGCTACAGTGGTTGCACTAGATGCACTGCTCATAGCTTTGCTCGTCGCAGTTGCAGTGGAAGTCGATGACACGGCTCGAGACGCCGGCGGGGTCGGATCCTCACCGGCAGGGAACGGTGAGGACGGTAATTCCAGCGCCGGCATTGCTGTCGCAGCAGACGGTCCAGTAGGCAGAAGAGCGGCTGGGCTTTTTTGTTCTCCAATCGGTTCGAGTGCTGTGGGAGGTGCACCGGCGGAACACGTCGGAGCTGACCCCTCCTGCTGGACTTCGCCGTATGAGTCGGCGCTACCGCTCCATCGGGACTTGGCTGCCTTCTCTTCCGAGTCCGAGATCATGTCTATGCTTGGTTCACGGGAAATGGAGCGACGCTGATGTTGAAGATCCGCACCTCTCGCATGCACGGACAGTGCTCGTAGGCCACTGGGGCCAAAAGAACCTCCAGCGCCTAGCGACGCAAACCCTGAATCGTTCGATCGGTTTCGCGATCGCCGGTTTAAGACCGGTCCACCTGCTGCCGAATGTGATCGACTACGTTTGTCAGCATTGCCTTGATCCGCTGATGCGCCGCCGCCATTCAAGGGCGCTTGACTGTGACTTGGAGTGATTGCGATGGCATGCTGGCCATCAAAGCTCAAGATCTTGCTGCTCCGCACCGACCCGCGGGGACTCGCTGCTGATTGCCCTGCGGTCCCGAAAATGCCGCTGAAGCCAAGGAACGGATCAGTCCGATCGGCAGTGCTCGTGCCTGGCGTTCCTCGACCACTGGCCACGCCGACACTGCCGAAATCCCATGATTGTGCCGTTGCCATACTTGAGAAACTCATCTTCCTCCTGCGCTCCTGTCGTTCTGAAAGAGGAGGCAATCCTGCAAGGATGGCGTTGACGAGAAATTTGGGACCGCGGGCTTGCTTGAAGAATGCATGCTGAAGCAGCTTCTCCGCCGTTGGTCGTTTGGAAGGGTCCTTCTGGAGACAGATCCTGACAAAGTCTTCCATGACTTTTGAGTACCTGTGCGCGCCACCCTCCCTGTCTAGCTGGGGAGGTTCGTCTGACAGCGTCTTCATTAAAGCTTTGACCGGCGCAAATCTAGCGTGAGGTGCGCGGCCTTGACACAGTTCGAGCGCCGTGATACCGAAGGACCAGATGTCTGCCTTGACGCCGTAATGCTTTCTCTCCACCACTTCTGGAGCCATCCATGCAGGCTGTTGTAGCAGGAAAGAGGAAATGAGTGAGCGCGTGGATTGAGGTTAATGTGTTATCTCGAGAACGCCCTACTCACAGTGCCAACAAAGCTCTTTCTGCCTTCTTCGTGACCACCACTCTCGCTCGAGAGCGCCGAGGTCGGCGTGCTCTCCCCGAGCCAGACCCCGACACCAAAGTCTGCAAGTAGCACGGTGCCATCTGAATCGACCAGGATGTTTGCGGCCTTCAAGTCCCGATGCAACCAATCGTTCTGGTGCAGGTAATGCAATCCTTGCAGTGCCTGTTTGAGGACCGTTGCAATGACGATCTCGTCGAAGCCGTCTGGGTGGGAGAATTTCATGATGTCGAGCATGGAGCCCGCGGCCATGAAACGCGTGGCAATGTGAAGTTTTGGTCCGACGAGGTAGCAACCTCTTACTCTGAGTACGTTTGGGTGTTTGGATAGTGACATAAGCTGAGTCTCTCTGCGAAGCTGCGGAAGCAAAGAATGCGCACAGGACACTGTCAGCTGTGGTGAATGTTCAAGCGGAAGACATGTTTCTACTGTGCTCACGCCATCGGTGTCGCGCCCGAAGACCTCCAGGTCGATGACCTTGACAGCGACCGTCTGCAGAATGCGCATGATTAGGATGACCAGTCAGATTCAGCTGAGCGGGCGCACTTGAAGTTTAGACATACCGCATTCAATGGCTTGAACTTGGCCTCATAGACCACCGAGGAAGCCCCGAAGCCTGAATAGACCTTCGTGTCAGCTTCTGATCGAGCGCGTCCAGACAAAGGGGAGAAGAAGCAGGTCGTGACTCACCAATTTCACGTCCCAGGCTATAGTCTTCTGGTTCGCATGAATACATTGGGTGTTCGTCGAGGACGGATCCTCGATGCTGAGCTGCGCGCCAGCTGCTGGGCCCAACATTGACGCCGAGTCGGGAAGTTGATGGTCCCGCCGCATTGGTATCCTTTGTCATTCCGCCATTGTTGCCGGTCTCTGATCCTTTGCCTTTGGAGCTGCTTAATGCACTGAGATGGGTGGCCATGTTGGATGTCGAAAGTGCCGCAGTCATTCCAGCGTGGCGAGCGAGCTGCTGTAACACTACCTGTGCGTCAGCTCCGAGATAGAAAGTCGTTAAAGTTGGAGGTGACAGGACAGGAAGCTCGAGACGGGTGCGAGATGAGGTTTTGAGAGGTGGGACAAAGGGGAAGACTCGGTCCTGGCTGTTAACTCCGAATGCGAGAGGGAAGGAGTGAAAGGACCGCCTGCGACCCTGAGAGCAGTATGTGGGTTCTCAAGCTGGTGACTGATGCTGTTGGTGTAGTCCAAGTGCTGATGTCAGGGTCCCCCGTTCTTGCTCCAAGTGACAACGGCTCAAACCGTTTGGCGTCGAACCCACTCGCGTGGGGCCACCCGATGGCTTCCCTGACCAGTGGAGAGCGAGCTGATGTGCAAGTACAGTAGCTGATCCTTCCGCGCGTCTGTGGTGAGCGCGTTCAATCGTGACGCTGATACCACCAAGAAGGACTGGCAGGTTGCTGTGTTCCCACTTCCCATCATCGACGTGCTCGCGCTGCTTCCTCCAGGAGACCCTTGCGCAATTCCAAAAAGGCTCCGACGCGTTCTTGGCGCTCTCCTCATCATCAGCATGCGGCAGACAGACGCACTGGCACACGCCATTTGGATCTTGAGAGTGATCGCGTACAGAAAGGTCATGTCAGATGATGAGAAGTAGTGTTACAATGCGGCCCTATGATTCCAGGATCATATCTCGTGATCATAGGAACGCATTGGTATTTAGTTGCTGAACGATAAAAAGCAACATTTGAGCACGAGAGCTTGCCTAGCCCTGGTCGGCATCCCGCTTCTGCCTCATCGCCCGGGTGACCTTCGACTGGGCCGCCGGGTGTCTAGCCAGCTCAGCCGATACCTTGGAGACTGGACTCTTTGCAATCTCCGCCTTCAGGTCGTACATGACCTCCTCGTCCCCATTGTCCAAGAACGTGATCGCAACACCCTTGTTCCCGGCTCGACCTGTTCGACCAATCCTGTGAATGTAGGCCTCAAAGTGGTTCGCCATTTGGAAGTTGATCACGAGAGAGACGTTTGGTACGTCAATACCACGGCCAGCCACGTCCGTGGCGACGAGGATCTGCGCGGAGCCGGTTCGGAGCTCCTCAAGAGCATACTCTCGTTGTGCTTGTGTCTTTCCCGAATGCAAGATTGCCGTTGGCCACTGTCGAAGACGATCATGAGGTTGATCAGCATATCTGCAGCATTGATAGAGTGAGAGGTGACAAGAAGCATACTCACTCCGCAACTCTGGACATATTTGCCGATGAGGTCTGCAGTCTTCTTCTGATTGACGAACACAATGATGGGTGGCTGGAAGCCACTGGAGAGGATAGAGAGCAGGCGCGATCTGATCGAATGATAGGAGGAAGAGAGAAAGACGGAACAGTCAGCCATCTTGGAAAGCACTGGTACAACGCGCTTCAGGATTCAACTCACTTCCTCTTGTCTTCTCCACTGATGAATTCGACCTTCTGTTCGACAGTGCTGACGGCCTGGTTGGCCTCTCCGATGGTGATCGTGGCAGGTCGTCGGAGGTAGGTGCGTGCGATGCGCTCCACAGAGGGTGGCATAGTCGCGGAGTACAGCACTGGAAGGTAGAAAAAATGGAGTAGCGTCAGTGATATCTGCTCTTGAGAAATCGACAGCTTAACCGCATATACAATAGCGTACTCACTAGTTACACGATACTTTTGCTGCTTGGATTCGCCCTCCTTCCTCAGCAGTCTGAGTGGATCCTCGGCATCGTCAGTATCCGGCTTCAGATTGCTGACCGGCAAGCTGTCCAGGATGAAATTGAGCTGCTCTTCCCACCCTTCGTTCACCATTCGATCGGCCTCGTCCATGACGACGTAGGTACATTGACTGAGCACAATGATATGTCTCTCAATGCAGTCCTTGAGTCGTCCAGGTGTCGCAATGATGATTTCCGCACCATTGCGCAGGTTGAATGCTTGTTCCTGCAGGTCTTTGCCTCCGACGATGGACACGCAGGTCAGGTTGAGCTCAGAAGCGAACTTGCGCGTCTCGCCCTCAATTTGTTGCGCCAGCTCGCGCGTCGGGGCCAAAATGAGCGCATAAGGTCCGAGATGACGATTCTCTTCTGACAATGGTGGCAGGTCGGAGATGTATGCGAGCATGGGAATGACAAAGGAGGCGGTCTTACCGGAACCTGCGCAGGGAAAAGAGAGCAGCATGCATGTGGCAGGAAATCAGCTTTCTGCATAGCCTCTTTTTGTGAGCCACTGTAACATACCAGTCTCTGCAATGCCAATCAAGTCTCGATTCTGCAATCCGATCGGAATCGCCTGCCTCTGAATCGGACTCGGGTCCTTGTAGCCGATGTTTTCGATCGCTCGCAAAATCGGTATTGGAATGGAGGACTCTTCCCAGCTTCGCAGTGGGCGAGGTATGCTGCCGCCGCGCGCAGCAATGGCAAAGTCCTCTCTGAAGATGCGCCAATCTCTTTCCCGCATGTCCTCCAGCTTCTTCTCGGACCAGTGCAGCTCATTCAGGACTGAGCGTTCCTTGGAGCCCGAGTCTCGTGAGAGAAGTAGCGCGTCGGCGGACCGCTGCGCGGTGGAGACTGGATGCGCCGAGCGTACGTGATTACTGGTCGATAGAGCTGTTCGATCACTGGTATCTTCGTCTTGGTCCCAGTCGAACTTGAACTTCTTATCATTTGTCTTGCGCTTCTTCTTCAGAGGAGGCCCGTTTGATGAGCTGGCCGCCGTTTCAGCTGCGACTGAAATACTGCTGCCATTACTTCTAGAAGCGCCGTTCGGTCCATCGCTGCTACCGTTCGCTCTAGGGTCGGATCCGTTCCTAGAATGTCCCTGGTACCGAGAGTGTTGGGAGAAAGAAGAGGGTGGCGGCGGCGGCTCGAGCTGTTTCTGTTTCTGCTGCTGCTGTGTTGTTGTCTGCTGCTGCTTCTTCTGCTTCTCCTGTTCTTCTCGCTCCTGGGCGAGGCGCTGGCGTTCCGCCTTGGAGAGGAATTTGGGCTTGAGGGCTTCTGCCTCTCGTTTGGCCTTGAGCAGGTCATCGACCGAGAGCGGTGTCGGGCGAGACATGTTGCAAATGGAGCAATGCCTGTGCGTTCGATCTGTGGCACTCGAAGGCAGAAATGGATGCTCTGTGGACGATTGGTGGAGCCCATGCTGATGCCATCAACAACTCAGTCCAACCGAGCAATCAGTAAGCTCACGCGTTTCCCACGCTGCCATCCAAGACCATGCCCTTTGTTCCGCATGCTCGCATGTCGCAACACTCTTCAGACCCGCAGGCCTTCCTTGGAACAAGCGCAACTAGCACCACTCAATCACCAGGTTGGGAACGCAACGTCGCGCATCGTCATCTTTGCCCTGTATATAACTGATCCACAGCCGTTCTTCCGCATCTATGCATTGTTCATTTCACCAAATCGAGACGCATACAACAGCCTTCCTCTACCACACGAAAGGCACGAGGCGCTTGCGGGACCGGGGATAGTCTTTGAACTCCTTGCGATAAGCTCGGTGCTTCTTGTCCGCCCAGGCGCCCATCTGTCATAGAGACCTCAAAGTCAATTTCAAGAGCATATAGCCTTCAACACAGTGACCGGTGGATGACGTACCTGAGCAGCTCCGATGAGAGCGAAGATGAGAGCGGCAGGGGAGAGCGTCAAAGCTGAGAAGGCCAGCCAGCCGATGATTTCCTGCAATTTGTGTTCAGAGCCAGAGCAGGAGCAGGTCAGAGCCCATCAGTATTTTGGCCTTCCAACGAGAGTTGAGTGATGCATGCAGAGGCTCACGTAGAGATAATTGGGGCAGCTGACCAAAGCAAACGCTCCTCCATAGGGAATCTTGCGGACACGGCTGCCCTTGGGCCGCAGCCAGGCAAGCTGGAGGTGCGTGTACAAATTTCCAAGCTCCGCGACGGCCCAGACAGCGACCCATGCGTAGACATAGTTGGGATTCTTGAGCGGTGCCAGGAGCGAGGTATCCGAGATTTTCGCGATGGCGGAGCGAGAGTAAGCGGGACTGTAGAGAAAGTAGGCAATGAAGACGCCGCCGAGCACCCAGTAGTGGAACGAATTCTTGAAGACGTTGGTGAAGGGCATTGTGCCATTCGAGAACCGATGGATGAAGAGGGTCTCAAGCTCGCGCTTCAGGTAGTGAAGGAAGACCAGAGAGACTGCAGCACTGAGGTAGCGCACCGAACGGTCAGGTCAGTCCATTGCTCCAGACTCAAGAGGGGATGGGAAGTTGGTACGAGCGTGTCGAAGACTCACGTTTGGACCAGGGATGGTTCGAAGGGAGCTGAGCGATGAATGTAGTGAGAGAAGAGGTAGAAGAGGGGATGAATGGCCAAGGGACCGAAGTACTCGATCACGAAGACGGTCTGCCAGCTGATCTGCGGGCCCAGGTCTTTGACCTCCAGGGTGTCGCCGGAGGTGACGCCGAGCTCGGTGAGAGTGGTGCGGTCATCTCCGTTGAGCGGCTTCCTGGTGGTTTCTGAGGATGTAGTGATGCGTTGACGCGAAGGGTGCAACTTGGAGAACTTAGAGTGGATCTCGGCCTTGAGCTCGCCAAGAGTAGGAGAAGCGGAGGAGAAGGTGAGTTGAAGCGGGAACTTGCTCGAGGTCGCTGGTTTCGCAGGTGCAGGCCCTCCCTTGGCAGAGGAGGAGCGCTTCTGAATGGTGAGTGTAAAGGGAGCGGACATGGCCACTGACTGCCTTCAGCTTCGAAAGTGTGAGATGGTGGAACAGTGGTTGGCTTGTTGCCGGGAAGAAAGCTCGAGACGAGTACGAGTTGGTCTGTGCTGCCGATCCGGTTGACCGGCAATTGGAAGAAAGGGAAGCGTCTCTGTCGGCCGAGTAAGGCAACTGTGCGTTCGGATAAACGATGATCATCATTCTTCCCTTGGGACCTCGAGGGTGCACGAGCCGCGAGCTGCTCGAGCGGAGGTTCTTTGACTGCCAAGGGGAGCAACGAGGACAGACCATGGAAGAGGCTGCAACTCCAGGGGAAAGGCGGTGGCGAGGAGGAGCGCCCGCCTCAATTTCCCAACGCATCCAGAGAAGAAGGGCCATCTTCGCCAAACTCGCGCCTTTCTTCACCTTCTACCTGCCATACTCATGTCTCCTTGCAGCTCACATCTTGCTGCTGCTCCTCCCACTCCCGCTCAAGCCTTTCAGGACACCGACATACGTGGACGAGAATGCGCTACAGCCGGCGCAAGCTTCTCTCTTTTGGGGTTGGGACGAGGTCCACGTTGCAGACGGCATCGCTGAAAAGGTCTCGCAGCTAGCTCTCACAGGCGCCAACTCTACCACCAGAGCAGAGGCCCTTCAAGACATCTTCACATCCTACGGCATATCTGCATACACCCAATCCTATTCATACCCGATACCGACCTCCATCTTCGCTTCGTCCTCCTCATCCTCCGCACCAAAGCATGTTACGGGGACCAACACATATGCCCTGTTCCGATCTCCTAGGACAGACGGCCGAGAGGCCATGCTGCTCACCGCCAGCTGGAAGTCAAGGTGGAACGGTCATGACGATCCAGACATCGACCTACCGAAGAATGTCGCCTCGCAATTAGCCGCACAGGGAACCGTCATCCCCGTCTCAAAAGAAGGCGAAGAAGGCAGCTACGAAAAGCTCGTACAGAAGAAGAAGCGGGTCAACGTCAGAGGCATCGCCAGTATCGTGGCTCTGTCCAAGTATCTGAGTCGGTGGCTCCATCATTCCAAGGATATCATCTTTGTGATTTCTGATGGACACCTAGAAGGCATGCAGGCATGGGCCTCCGCGTACTTCAACGACATTCCCTCTACTTCGGCCGCCCACATCGAAGAACTGCATCCTTCTACTCTGGGAAGGAGAATATGGACCTCAATTTCGCTCGACTATCCATCCGACTCCTTCTCTACCCTTGCATTGCTGCACGAAGGCACGAATGCGGGATCGCCCAACATGGACGTGCTCAACACTGTCGTCCGGGTTGCAGAGCATTTGCCGGGCTCGGGGTCAGTCCCTACCATTCTCCACGGCGCGCTGTCGACATCACCACTCATGCCGGACGGGAGGGAGCATCAATATGGCGAGGTGGAAGAAGGCAAAAGGCGCGCGATTCAGCTTGCTCGGCGCATGTTCCCATCCTTCCTGCTGCGTCTGGCAGAACGCTTCCTCTGGGGAGGCGAAGACGGAACGGCAGCATACATTCTCGCATCCAAGGCGCTCTTGACGCAATTTCGGCACATGGCCTCTTCACTGCCCTCAGGGCCACACGGTCTCCTTCACAAATATCGGATCGACGCCTTCACCTTGTACGCGGTGCCAGCTAAAGGACCGTTCGGCTTCTTCCACCTCGGCAGAACAGTCGAAGGCACGCTCCGGTCCTTCTCGAATCTGGTCGAGAGACTGCATCACTCGCAATTCTTCTACTTGCTCACGGACGAGAAGCACTTCATCCAATTGCCGATGTACATCGTTGTGCCCGTCTTGCTCGGAGTTGGCATGACCATTGTCGGCTTAACAATGTGGACCAGAGAGGGTAGTGAGGTGCAGAAGAGGAGGGAACAGGTCGGGCGGGCGTATCAAGAATGGCTCGATCAGATGCAGACGAGCGAGAAGGAGGCGACACGAGAAGGGCCAATACCTGAGCCTGATCAAGTCCAGGCTGTAACAGGAGCAAGAGATCCGGACGAATCGCTGATAGAGGTCGAGGACCTCTTGCATCCAGCTGCAACTCGCAAGTCGGCATCAACTTCTAGAAAATCGGTCCGACAACGGACGAGACCATCGGCAGTGCCAGAGCCACTTCAGAACAACGAACTCTCAGCACCGAGAGAAAGAGAGCCACAAGAGTTGGACGGGAATGCATTTATCTACGACATTCCTCCAGAACACCCTACGCAAGCACAGCTCTACAACTCCCTTGCTCAGCAGACATTCATCACCTTCCAGTCTCTCACACCCGCGGCCGGCAAGCTGATCCGGAAAGGGCACGTCGCCGACATCTTACTCGATCTTCGCAGGGCTTTGGCTCGGGAACGAAGACCGGTGGCTGAGGCGCTGGGTGTGATGGCGTGGCTACATGTGTGCAGCATAGGCCTCAGTCTGGGCATACTGGCTTATCGGCTTGATCGGTGCGCCGCGGGTGGAGAGAAGAGTGGGGTTTCCACCGTGAGTATCCAGAAAGACATTCATTGGGGCTCATCCAAATGACCACCCTGACCTTCTTCGCCTGTTCTATGATATTGCGCAGTCCTGCTTATACCGTGACGGGATTGCCTTACTTGCCCTGCAAGTTCCTCTGTTGACTGGCGAAGCGATCAGACAGTATCGCCATCGCCACCGCGTAAGTGCGATATCATCAATCAGTCCTTTCAGCACCACAACACCCGCCGAGGCCGTTGGAGTGGAACAAGTCTCAGAGACACCTACCCTCACCTCAACAGGTGGTGCCGAACAACGATCGCCAGAGGAACGAGCGAAGGTCACCGCCGCAAAAGAACATCGCATGCAGGTGCGAATCGAACTCGCGAGGTTAGGAAGACTCCTCTATGTCTTCGCCTTGCTATACGCAGGCATGCTGGTCAGCGTGCTCAGTGTGCTCAACTTTGCGCTCGCAACCAGTATTGGCCTGGCCCTCGCCATCCCGCTCTGCTTCCTTCGACCGTCGCCACCATCCGAGGCCTTGTCAAGCATATTAGCGGGCGTCGGGCGGTTCCTCCTGTTCCTGCTGTGCTTGAACCCAGCGGTGGGAGTGATGCTGGCCGTCAATCTGCTTCGCGTCCTAGACTTGGGCACCGTCAAGGCAGATGTGGAGAACGTGTGGCTCGGGTGGAGGCTTTGGGGCAACGCGAGCGTCGAGGTAATCGGGGGCCTCTATCAGGCCATCGTGTGGCAGGCCGCGATCGGCTCCTGGCTGGTCATGATGGACCAGATCTACTGAGCGGACACGATGGAAGCGGTTGCCTGTCACTAATTATCAGACTCGGAAGAAGGGTCTGCAACGGTATGCGTTCATTGCAACTGTATCTTTGCGCAGCACGATGCCATGAATGGGCCAGTGAAGCCGAAAAGAAACAAAGGGAAGTTTCTCACTGTTGAGGTTCCTGTGCCTTAATGATCTTGACTCAACAGAGCGCTGCAAGCGCTGTTCCGGCCTGGAAGATGCAGCGGTGAGCTGGCCACCGCATACTCGCACTCTCAATCTTCCTCCTCCATCATCGCAAGCAAGATTTCGGCGGGTCCAGAGACCAGACCTGCTTTGGGGGGGGGGGAGGAGATCATTAGCAGAACCCTGGAGCAACTTTGACTTGAAGTTCTTCCACTGCGCCGGAATTCCTGCGTCGACCCCAGCAGGACGGAAGAAGTAGGTGAGGCTGCGCTGCTCGTGCCGACGTCCGCCGGGCGTCTTTGGTCCACACTCCACAGTCGTGAAGCTATGCCTTTTCACCATCGAGCTTGGGCAGAGGTTGACGTGTTTGACCACTTTGCATAGCGGCAAGAATCCCGGGCAAACCGCGTGGGTGGCGGCATGGTCAAATCTTTCGTCCGTTTCTCTCGTGCGGGCCACCGCGGCTAGTGTCGAGCTGGAGGCGCATTCATTGACTGAGCCCTGAGCTACGAATACTTCAGTAGTGATCGTCAGGCTACTGTCCTTTGTCAAGCCTCCAAGGCCCTGACCACTGCCGAATGCAGATCCCACTGCTGCCGCACGGGTGGTGATTTCGGCACTGGGACCTGTCCACCTCGTCGTCCCTTCCTGAGCGACAAAGAAGCAGAGGATGGGATGCAGATGTGGCCAGTCATCTCTATAAGAAGGCCAACTTGTCCCATCTGAACCCCTGCAGCCTCCTTCCTTCCTCCCTCAGCCCCCTTACCCGATTTCTCACTCTGCCTCTCTCCTAGCCTTGCCCTTCACTTTTGATCACTTCAACATGCAATTTCCCCTCTTGACAACCACAGCTCTGCTGACCTGTCTCTCCGCTTTGGTGTCAGCAGCACCTACCGCGACCAGGTCTGTACCCCAGGTCAAATGCTCTCCTTTCCACACCGGCACTCTGGTCGCTGTCAACTCCTCTGGAACCGCCTTGAACGCAGCATTCGAAGGTAGTATCAACCAGGAGGGCCAAGAGCTTCTTGATCTTGTGAGTACTTTCCGATTCAGGAAGTCGTGTTTCCATGTTCTGAACCGCTGCTGAGATGTGAATCCGGATCAGGGCTATGTCGGGTCGACAGCACCAGCAACGTCGTTTTCCTTTTTGGCGTGCACAAGCAACTACACGGGGTGGCAACCTACCCTCGGCGTCAACAGCAGGACCTTTTACGGGTGAGTGCACATTCGAGCTCCTGATTGTTATCCTAGAGTACTGATGACTGATGTCCACCCATTTCTACGCGACGCAGACACCTGACTCTATCATCCAACCAGTCTACATGCGTCACTGCCTCCCCATTCCCGTACAAGGCTTATTACACCGGTCCCGTCCGCGCCAACTGCTCCTCCGCAGACGACTCGTCCCAGCTTGCCCAGACTTGGTCCATCACCGAGGCCAAGTACTACAACCCCTTCCGGATCGAATACGTGAGTGTCAAGACGCCCCAGGTATCCGCAACACCTGTGCCTGTGCGACTGACACTCCTTGTCCCCCCTTTCTCTCAATCTCTTTCACAATCGTACAGCAACTTTCCTTCATTGGCAAGCGCCAGAGCGACCCCGCGACCGATGAGAAGTACATCTTCTTCGGCGAATACGCGGCGGAGCGACGAGAGAGCAGCTTTGTCCCGTTCATCGACTACGCTTCGCCTAGTTCGATCACCAACAACACCGTTTACGATGGCGCACCCGTGCTCAACTTCCGCTTGGACTGATACTGCCTTGGGACCCCTCGTTTGTCGGATGTGAAATGCATCCAGATTATCACATCTATTGTAGAAAGACCTCATCCATGGCGCTGAGAGCCTTTGAGATTCGAATGATCAGCATGGCAATCACACTTGTATCATCATAAGGATACAGCGTTTGCTGGAACACACAAGAGCAAAAGTACCGTTCGACGAATTAGTAATTTCTTTCATTGCGATGCTTTAGAAGCGCGTTGGAACCGTCTCTCTGCCTCGCGACGCCGTTTCGCGTATGAGCTGGGCAGGAAACCGGCAGCGTCCAGTTCTCCGCGTTCGATCTTGTCTAGCTCGACGATCATCTAGAGAGGAAACAACAAAAAGCTTCAGTAATAAGTCCGACTGACAACATCGGAAGTACGTAGCTCACATCGTAGTTAATTCCTTGGCTGACGACAGAGTCAAATTTGTAGTCTGGGTGGGAGCGGACGTAGTTGCGAATCCATGTTGCTGCAGTGACCAACGAGCCTGAAGAGACGCAACACCAATGATTGAAACATGTAGTTTTTAGCCCGGCTCGAACAGTCATGCGCATCGTACACATGAAAGACTCACCATTCGCTCTCGCGGACAACAGATCCAGATAGGCAGATATCTCCAATCGCGTGTTTAGGTCGACGTTGAGCGAGTCGACGTAGTTGTTCACGAGCACAATCAGACCCGGGAAGCTGTCATCCTCTTCGTCCTCATCTCCATCCTCCTCGCCATGGTCGTCGTGGGAGGCGGTACCTGTCGCGCCTATCTCTATTGATGCGGTGCTGTCCTTGCGCCTCGTTGCATTTATCCGACTGGAGGGCTGTGTATCGTCGTGAGCGTCACACAATTATTGAGCTACTGCACCAGGTCTACGGTCGTTTGGCATGTCTTTCCAGTCATTGAATGCTCACCTTTCCGTTCATTAATTCATCCAAAGTGTATTCTGCGATCTCGTCTTCGATGGGACCCAGCAGCGGCGACGCAGCACCGCTCGGCAGTCCCTGTGCAGTGCCGTCTGCGAGCCCACCATCATTCAACTGCCCTGTGGGAGAATCACCCTCTGAACGCGCCTCGGAATGAAGGCCCGGTGTATGCCTCGACTTCCCGCGGAACACCTGCTTTCGGAAGTAGAACTTGCGCGTGTGAATCGCATCACGTACGTGAGCTCGCTTCATGTTCTCATCAACCTGTGAGAACGGAAGTAGCGCGGTCAGGTCTCACTGATCTACCAAACATCGGGGAGCCTCGGGCCTTGAAGACTCACCTTGGAGATGGGCATGTAGAAGTTGAGGCCAAAGCTCTGGATCGCACGGGTCAGTAATACGATGAAGACGCTGAAAGCAGCATTTTCAAAGTCGGTGACCTGAACCTCCATGCTTCTGAATTCGACGCGCCAACCGATGTGCCCTCCTGGAGGCGGAGGCTTGAAACGCATCGTCTGCCAATTTGTGCTCTGGATGTTCTCAAAGTGGTCTGTCGAAGTCTCGTCGTCTTGGTTGATGCGCTCGCTGAAGATGACGAGTGGATCTCGAATGAAGAGGTGCGCCACGTGTGAAGCTAGCGATTCGTCTAATCCTCCGCCTCCCTCTGCCAACGGCTTCATGAGTCTGGCTTTGATCTCCTCATCGACCTCGAGAGGGTTGTCGTTGTACTCTTTCCGGAAGGCAGGGTCCGAAGTACCGAGGTAAGAGTCTACCGAATCGTATCTGCTCTTGTGCATTCGCATCCGACAACCCCCACCTCCTCCGCCGCCATTGGCAGCTTCCCATCTGGCTCGCTCCTCAGGTGTAGGAAGCTCTGCCAAGCCACGCTCTGCGGGCGTCCGATCGTCCACGGCAGCACTGATGACGTTCCATCGGCAGTCTACGTCGGCGAGATAGCCGCGATAGGCCGGGCTGGCCGCTGTAAGCGCGAGCATGATCGGGCCTACAGGCACCAGGGCGTCGTATATGGAGCGCGCCTCCTCGATAGAGCACGCCTGGAATGTGACCTGCAGACAGCAGCAGCCCATCCCAAATCCCATGGCGTCCATGTAGATGTGGTTTTCCAACGCGGCCCCTTCTTTCGCCTCGGCGTCTTCCTTGGGGAAAGTTGTCCGATTCCAGGGGATGGAGGGATCGATGAAGGGTTGGGGAGTTTTCGAGTCGACAAAGATGGGCATATTGATGGCTACCTTTGCGCCTCTCCGTTTGCGAATGTTGGCGGTGAGGGTTGGGAAGCGTGGGTGTAGGTTGATGAGCTCATCGGGGAGAAACAGACTTCGTGAGGCGTTTCCTTTGGGAGTGTACTCTGGTTCTGTGAAGGGACCATCGGTGACGCCTAGCCGTGGGAAGGAAGTGAGGGTGATGGGAAGCTCGTCTGCCCTGAGATGCGACCTTGCAATCTGACGTCGTTTCCGCATGTTGGCTTCGACCCTGATCAGCTGGCGAAGCGAGACTCCGTATGGTCTTCCAGGTGTAGACTCGAGCATGTAGCGCCCATACTCAGGGTGGAAAGTAGGTACGTCCCCGTCATCGTCTGGAGACAGTGCGGCCGAGGCTGTAGGAGCTGGATCGGGTGCAGGTTTCCGCTCAAAGGGGACATCGTCTGTCGCAGCCGATCGGTTGAGGGTGGTGTCAGTGCTGCTGCCCCCTTCCTTCTGTTGGCGCTCAGCAGCCGCTTCCGATGCCTTGTCGAGCACGGCCAGGATTTCCTCCTGCCTCAGGCTGAGTTTGGCATTCCGATTCTTGTGATCGAGCACGCAGACGATGTATTCGATCTCGTCTCCCCAGAGGAAGGAGTCTCCGCGGCGAGCTTTGATGCGTTGGTAGAGGTTGAGGAACTGGGTGATGCCGTGGGACCGGACATGGTCGGCGAGGACGCGGGTGTCGTTCCAGTCCAGTGGTGTCCCTGCGCTGAGCAGACCCATGGCGCCTGTCTATGTCTGCCTGAGTTAGCTAGCTAACAGTCAGATGCTCTTTGCTCCTTCGGAGTCGAGGCCCAGCTGATGATGGCATTCTCAGGCTGCAAGATGCAAGCATAGCCTCCACATGATCGGGCTGAAATTCCCACGCTTGTTTATCTAATCTTATCTGCTACAGCTTCGCTCACCCACAAAAAATTTGGTAGCTCAACTGCTGGAACTCGAAGAGCCGCAGCAGCATCGAACAGGCAGAAAGACGACAAAGATGAAGTTGGACGCAAGTGACATCAGATACATCGACGAGGAGCAGTGGCGGGTGCTGCGTGCAGTCGAGCAGGGCAGCCGCAACCACCAAGTCGTGCCCACGCCACTCATTACCTCCCTCGCCCACCTTCACCACGCAGGCATCAACAAACTCATCGGAAACCTTGCAAGAAGGAACTTAGTTGCGAGAGTCCAGAACGCAGCCTATGATGGATACAGGCTCACCTACGGAGGCCTCGACTTCCTCGCCCTCCGTACTTTCGTCAAGAATGATGTCGTGCACGCCGTCGGTCAACAAATCGGCGTCGGCAAGGAATCTGACATTTACATCGTCACTGGGCCATCCCTGACCGACGGAGAACCAGAGCGTCGTATCCTCAAGATGCACCGACTCGGGCGCATTTCCTTCAGAAACGTCAAGGAGAAGCGCGACTATCTAGGCAAGCGAAAGACGAGCAGTTGGATGTACCTCTCCAAACTCGCAGCTGCCAAAGAAATTGCATTTATGCAAATCTTGCACGACCACGGCTTCCCGGTGCCTCGGCCCTTCGCGCAGGCAAGACATTGCATTGTCATGGAGCTGATTGACGCCTACCCGCTTCGTCAGGTTGCTTCCATCCCGACCGCTCAGCTCGGGCCTCTCTATTCCGCCCTGATGAAGCTCATTGTCCGCCTGGCGCGCGCAGGACTTATTCACGGCGACTTCAACGAGTTCAATCTGCTCATTCGAGAAATTCACGACGACGACACGAATGATGAATATGAAGAAGGCTACGGACCAGATGGCCCCATACCGAAGGGAACGCCTTCACACAACAGCAGACCCGAGGATCAAGGCGAAGAAGCGACCGCCGCAGGGGAAGGGCAGGATAAGGAGGAAGACGAGGAGGGCGACGCAGAAGATGAAGACGACGATGATGACAGTGATGGGGGAGAAGCCATCTACATCGACGAAGGCGTCCGCGTCGAACCCATTCTGATCGATTTCCCACAAATGATGAGCGTTGAGCACGACAATGCGAAGTTGTGAGTCCAAATTTACATCACTAGGCTTGAGCAAAACCCTCACTCACAACGGCTTTCAAACCTGCTTCCCCCTTCTCTTTACCTGTTGCCAGCTACTTCGATCGAGACGTCGCATGCATTCAGCGCTTCTTCAGAAAACGCTTCCGCTACACTTCGACAGATACACCACCACGATTCGAGGACGTTGTGCCACCATCCAGAAGAGTCAACGGAACGGGGACAGCCGGCGCATCACAATCTGGTGCAGACGATGCTTCTGCTGAGGCCGACGTTGCACTCGATGCCCTGGTCAATGCCACAGGATACGGGAACATTTCTGGCAAACGAAAGAGGAGGGAAAGATTCGTGGAGGCCACCACCGATGATCAACTATTAGAAGAGGTGCGCGATAACCCCAGCAGTCGGCTTGTGACATAGCACCCTATGACGAAGCTGACTTTGATTTCCTTGCAGGCGATGGCGCACGTACGCATGCAGGATCCCCAGTCGAGATGGAACGGATCTTCTTCCGGTGAAGAGGATGAAGCTGGCGAAGGTGGCGAAGAGGATCACGAGGATGAAGATGGCAGCGAGGGCGAGGACGAAGATGAAGAGGAGGATAAAGAGGAGGGGTCAGATGGAGAGAACGTCCAAGGGGAAGGTGCAGAGGCAATCACCCAGGTCGGCAACTTACGGCAAGAACACATCTCAGCCCGGAACCAGCATCGGGCGGCGAAAGCGAACAAATCCTCTGTGGACGTGGCCACCAGGGTCGCGCAAGAACGCAACCGGGCGCGCAACCGAGATGCGAAGCACCATGGTGCGAAAGCTCTGGGCAGCAAGATGGGCAGAAGGCATGCGGGCGGCAAGGCAAAGGGAGACTTGATTAGGGACAGCGCCGTATTTTGATGTCTGGAGAGCTGTTGTACGAAGTCATACTGTAAATCCTCACACTCGATACCTACATAGTACCTAACGTGCCTTGCTCTGCCCTATTGTACGTCTGACGGCCTAGGCCGAGAGTCGTCTCTCAGTTCGAAGTGAAGGACGGACAGGGACGGGACCGGATAAACCAGGGATTTTCGGTCACTTTCTATTTTCGTTTTTGGTTGGAAGATCTTCTTGCCAACGACGACCAGCTTGAGCAGAACAGCTTTGGTCAGAGATGCTGTTCTGCAAGACATGCGGTAACATGGTGACGGTCACCAAGGAGAGCGGGTCGAACAAATGGGTCTGCCCCTCCTGTCCATACGAATTTGCCATCATGCCAAATGTGCAGGTGACTTCGAAAGTGAAGCTGACCCGCAAACAGGTCGACGATGTGATGGGCGGCGAAGATCAATGGAAGAACGTCGACAAGACCAAAGGTGAGCTCGGTTCTCTGTTCTGGTCACATCAGGCGAGAGATGGTAGAACTTTCCCTTGCGATTGACTGCTGAACTTGTTCTTGTCTTTCCCTCCCAGCCCGCTGTCCGAAGTGCGAAAACGAGGAGGCCTACTTCATGCTGATCCAAACTCGATCCGCCGATGAGCCTAGTAAGTCATGACCTTCCCTCCCTCTTGATCACACCGGAGCATCCTGCTGAAAGATCCTTGCATAATCCCAACAGTGACCCAGTTCTTCAGATGTACTCGGCAGGAGTGTTCGCATCGATGGCGCGAAGCATGACCTTTTCCCGCCCCGCCCCTCTTCTGCATCGCTTTCCTCGTCTCCCGTCGCAAATCGCATCGCATCCTCTACAGCGTCATTGACTTTCTCAACCATGTACAAACGATTCTTACTGCCCTCAATTTGACAACACCCTCTGATACCCACTCTATGGCAACGCTGCTTTGAAGACTGAATTACTGACTTGCATTGCAAAGGTGACAGCATACTTCTTCTGCCTAGAATACATATCCCAAATTCCACAAGGCTCGACCAGCATGCAAGGACAGCTCGTACTCTTCAGCGCTCGTCCCCGTCGTAATCTTCCTGTGTCTGTGTCTCATCATCATCTCCGCCTTCCTCTGGGTCCTCAGTGATGGCCGTCATCTGTGCCCACAACTGCTGGTTTTCGTCCGGTGTGAGGACACAATCCAGTATGTTTTGCGCCATGTCTACGTTTATCAAGAAAGTGGTCAGAGATCATCCCTATCACACACGCCATACACTCTCGAAAAGAACATGCACTCACCGTAGGCCCGGTCGAGTTTCGCACGCAGCGCAGCAAAGTCCTCCCTATCGGCGCGCAGGTAATCCGGACAGTTGACCAACGCAATCCGTCCCATCGCCACATTGAAGAGCTGCCGCAGACCTCGACAATGCGGTGTCTGTCCCTCGAAGTTCCGCATCAGATCCGCCAGTTGGATGTTGCTGCTCAAAGGAGCAACCAAGAGCCAGAGATATTGCAGATTCATGCAAATCCTGTCCGCAGCTCTGGAAACACACCATTCTGATCTCAGTAACACATTCTTTACCCTTTCTGAACCCGAAAATACTCACCGTCCAAGTTCTTCCTCGTCGGTCCGGTCGACGAGGTCAGCATTGACCCAAATCGCGGTGCTGTCTCGGTGAGTGGTCTTGATGATTGCGGCCAACAAGTCTTTCGACTGGCCCAGATAAGTCCGTGCTGCATCTCCATGATAGATGAGCAGCTGGCTCAGAAACACGATTGTACTCGAATGAAGAAGATGGCTCTTCAAGAAGGTCAAGAGAACAGCCCAAGGATCAGTCTTCGATCCTGAGAGGTCATTTTGTATTGGCGACAAGATTTGACTCACCTCCTCCCAGGTCCAGTCCTCGTTGCCTGCAGCCAATTGAGCGCCTAGCACCTCGAGCAGAGGCGTCTTACATCGGTCCCGCATTGGCCGATGGTAGTCTGGCAGATCAGGAGCGAAATCGCAGGCGAGCACGTTCATCCACTCGTATTGTGCTGTAAGGAAGCATATGGAAGAGAATTGTAAGCTACCAACGCCAGTTGCCAGCTATAAATGTACGCAAGCTCACCGGACGGAAACCGTAGTAAAATAGAAAGCATCGCTTCGGCTTGTTCCGGGTGAGTATTAGCGTGTAGATAAGTCATGACCATGCCAGGCTCCTCCACAAACGACACGAGGCTGTGATCAAAGAAGAAAGACGAAGGATCAGCTTCTGACCAGCAGAACAACACTGCTACGAAAGACTCACCCTATCCTAGCTTGAGGATCAGAAAGGTCAAGACATCGCAAACACGCTGTGACGGCCGCCAGCACCTCACGCCTGCTCTGCGCACCCATGTCCCACGCCTCGTCCTCGTCCTGCTTACCGCCTGCCCGACCATTAGGCACTTCCTTTTCCTTGCCCTTGACACTGGCCTTCTCAGCAGCAGCCTGCGCGGCCGACGATGGAGCATGAGCGACTCGGAGAGGCACCTTGTACGTCTTGCGCACTGCTTCGATGAGCATCTTGGCGAAAGGGGGAGGTTGGAGCAGCGCCGTCACGCGATAGCCTTGCTCGCTCGCGTCGTCCGGCATCGAGTCGAGAGACATCGCCAAGAGGTTCATTGGATTCTCGGGAAGGAGGATCGCGTGGATGAAGTTAGAGGAGGTCGTCATTGTTCTACTCAGCAACCACAATATATCTGAGAGCACGTCAAGCTTAGAGTATCGAATCGGGTGGGTCAGTATTCAGGCCAAGCAGTCACATCTAGAAGAGGGAAGCTCACCATGCATAGTCGCAACAATACGCAAGTCAGGATCCGAAACACTGCCGCAAGACCTTGAAGTAGGTGGAGCATGGCATCTTCAATCTGTTCCTGATACGCCCAGAAGACGCGTTCGCTGTCATCTAACGGGTCTTTCTCGCGGTCGCCGGAATCGAAATCAGGATGGACGAAGAAGCTGTCATTGAGATTCCTCCCCGCATCAGCGCACATTTCCAATAGTCGCTCCATGGCCTTCTCCCACAAGAATCGGACTTTTGGGTGTGCGTCGGCGGGCAATCGAATGTTCATGAGTCGATGTATGGTAAGAGGGTGAGGTGGAATTGAAGGAGCCGGCTCCACTTTGAGCGGGAGAAGCTGCGATCTTGGGAGACTCGTGACCGGGTTCGGCAGGGGGCTGCTGTAAGATAGTATGTCGCTGATTAAAGTGTTGCAACGGACAGTGTATGTCTGTCTGGCCCAGAGCTTCCAAGCTGCAGGACTCGTGGGACTTGACGTGGTGGCGATAGGAGGTTGGACCCTTTCGGCTTGAGGTGTCATGGCCGGCGAAACTGCGTCTTTGGGGGCTTGCGCCCTTGGCGCCTGTGCGGGCGGGGACGAGAGCAAATCGCCCGCATCGAAAATCAAGTCATCGAAGTCGTCGCTGCCGAGGCCCCTCGGTGTCTCTGGCGGCTTGATCTTTCCGCGCGAAGGTGCAGGGGTCTGGCCCTTGATCTTGGACCTGGGCAATGCAGGCACAACGAAGGAGTTGTCGAAGCTGGGAAACGCTGTGGCGATGAAGCGAAGGTTCAATACCATGAGGCTACTGAAGCTTTCAGAATCCGAATTCTCACCGGCTGGCATCGCCCTCTGCTCCACTCTAGCTTTCCGAGTAGGGCTATCTTGCGACAGTATTCTGCGGTCACTTTCCTGCCGTCGTCGCTCCGCGCTCTTCGTTGGCGTTCTCAAGCCGGCTATCTGAGGTGTCCGAAACTGTGATTCAGCACGATGTACTGTGCCTGGTCGGCGGACAGGCCATTGCGGTGTTCTTCGGGAGGTCTCTGCTTCCATGACCTGTGCCATCACGCGTTAGCGAGCGTCGATTTGCGCATATCCTGCATCCGTGATCGACTCACTCTGAATTGAGCCTCGTCGTGCATTCGCTTCAAGTCCTCGTCTTTCTGGCTCGTGACCTTTCGAAGTTCCTCTTGGTGCTTTTTCCGCATGTCATCCGCCTCCCTTTCGGCTGTAATCTTCGCTTGCTCCGCCTGTCAGTTGGCATGTTCAAGACGAAAGAGTTAGTGAGAACAGAGTAGATTTCGCAGCTGTTGAACATACCTTCACCAGTTTCTGTCGAAGCATTTTGTCCTCTCCCTGCTTCGCCCATAGCTGTGACTGGACCTGTTCTAGCTGCTCAAGCAAGCGAGCCTTTTCTTCCTCGGCCTGTTTGAAATGGTGAAAGGTTCGTGGTCAGCAATGGTCAAAACCTCACGAGGACGAAGCCTACTTACCAGGGCGAGCGCCTGGAAATCTTTGCCCGTATGCCTTTCATTCATAGCTTGTGAGGCGAAGAACTGATCGTTGAGCTGTGTGTGTTTTTGGGACGGTACTTGAGAAGGCAGCCGTGCTGTGGGCGGCGAAGGAGGGATAGCAGGAGCTGCGGCATGGACTCCGTTCTGTCTGAAACCAGCCTGAGGCTTCTCAGGAGAGATGAGTGCTGGTGGCCGCAGCCCTTGATTGGAAGTTCGAAGTTGCGCACGTTGTTGTTCATGCTGGTGCTGCTGTCGTTGTTGTGATGAGGTCGGCTGTGGTGTTGTGCCTGGCTCAATCTTTGGCTTCTTGAACGGCGGCTTGAAGGTTTCGGGAGGAGGAGCGCGCTTCACGCCTGGCATTCGACCGAGGACAGATTGTCCGAACATGTGGCTGGGGCCCGGTACAGCTCTGGCCGACGGTGTCTCAAGCCTGTGTGGTTGGGGTCTCTGAGCGCTGTACGGGCTGTTGTTGGAGATGTGTGACCGATGATTATGCTGCTGTAGCGGCGGAGGATGCCTCAGATATTGTTGTTGCTCGTGGTTTTGATTACGCTGGGGAGGTATCTGAGGTGCTCGTGGAGGGGCTTGATGAGCTGCGGAGCTGCGACTGGACTGGCCATCGTGCTTGCCCTTGAGCTGCTGCGTTGCCTGGAACTCGGCCTTGACCAGGTCTTCTTCGGTGATGCTGTCCCAGAGATCGTCATCGTCGAAGAAATCCTCGTTCACCATAGCATCCCTGGTTGGTGTAGTCGTGCGCTTTGAGCAGTGGCCTCAGTTCGTCCCCGCACGTCGATGTTGTGTGATGCTCGTCGCTCGCAGGACACTTTCAGTGATGAACAGAGGCAAGTGTTGCTCTTGCGGAAGACAGTGTTGGTCTCGCAATGAGAAAGTTATAAACCAGCGAAAACACGCGACCTCTCGCGCCTGGCGACGCGTCTTCCCGCTCGACGCTTTCCATTGACATGCTGACACAGTCTGCTTTTCCACAACTACGACGATGGCTTTGGATAGATGAGGATATAGGCGTCCTTGCGCAATTTTCAAGACACTAAGGCGGTATTGCATAGATTTCGTATGACGAGAAGCAGTAGAGGAATATGGTCATGACATAACGGCTTATGGACATGATTGAGGAGCAACGGCGCTCTGGGCTCAAGATCTTCACCTTGTTTGGCCCCACTCAGGTCATCTCACAGGTTTCGAGTCCCTGTACAGATCCTCGGCCCTCTCCTGTCCGAGCCTCGCATCCCAGCTTTAAGCTCCAAGGAGCTTCGTGTCAGCTCTGTCCTTGTCCGATGACAGCTCCCGTCCGTTTGGGTGCATGGAGTTGAAGCCCGTGGGGAAGACCGCGGTGTTCAGCTCGCGAGCCCCCTGGAATTCCTTGAGAAGGTATCGAAGACCATAGATGCCTCCACCGAGAGCCGCCAGTCCACCTCCAACGACAATCGCCGTCTGCCAGACTGGCCAGTCCCCAATATCGCGGACCGACTTCGTAGATGAGGAGGAAGTGGTGAGTGCTTCGGAGCGGGTTTCAATCCGAATGACCTTGACCTGCAAAGCGGAAACAAGTAACAATGGACGATGAGAATGAGGCTTCGGAGACGACACCTCTGGCGAAATACTCACGGGCAACGACATTACGGGCCTGGCGGCGAGTCCCAATAAGAGAAGACAGAGGAAGTTCGGGACGATGCGCATGATGAGGAAGGAGCTTGGGCCTGGTTGTGAGTGGAAGGCAAATGGACACCGCTTTAGAGATGGGACAAACCAAATGTGGACGGATCACTGAGAGAAAGCGAGGAGGGACGAGGGAGACGGAGATGGTTGGGTTCGGCGGTGTTCTTAAGTAGCACTGACATTCTTTGGCGCAGCACGTCCATATGAAGAGCAGCAGCAATAGTACATGTGCTGCGTCCGTTCAATCAGCCCCGCTTCGCACTCCATCACGTCAGCATGCGATCCGTGTTGATCTGCTTCTGCTGCCATGCTGTTCGACTGAATTGTCGATCCGTCGCCCCGGCAACTGCCGACTCATTCATATCCACCCACATTGACTCAGTATCGACGAACACACGTTTCACAAGAGAGCAAGTCTCATGAGGACCTGTTCACAGCACGCTTCAAGCGGCGGGTGTGAAGCGCCAAAACTCTGTTTTATGGGCGTCAATTGACGCTGAAGCTGTTCACAACCAGAAATTTTGAAGCCGCGTCAACGACGCCGGCTCTCCATACAAAAGTCCGGAGGTCGCGTAATTGACGCCGGCGTCAGGCGTCAAGTCCAGACGCTCCTCTGTGACCTTGCTGCGAACCAGTCTGCAACTCAGATGAACATATGCCGTCGTGTCATGGTCATAATTCTCTGAGGCAACCAGTAAGTGCGACAGCGCAGTTTCCCACGCTAAAGTCTGAGGCGCAACCATACTCCCTTTGTTTTGGTTCCATAGCGTGCCGAAGATGAATGTGTCTCTCGAGAATCACAAATCCAGGTCACCCACACACAGCTGTCAGAGTGCAGCCAGCAAGAAAAGAACGCTTTGTTACTGAAGAGGCGTGTGAATACAAAAAGAGAAAGGAGGCGGAAACAGCACAGATTCCGCTCAAGGTACATAGACGCAAAGAGGAAAAGGGAGATCAAATCAACAAATCCTAAAAGTGGGTTGGGATCGGACGGGCGCATGTCTTGTGTGTGTGTGTGTGTGCGAGCTTTTCGTTCTGAGATAAGGCTTGAGATGTAGCGGAAAGGAGACGGGAGACACCATCCTCTTGCGCGAGAAGGGTATAGAATCATTCGACAATTGGAAAAACGGCTCATAGATGGGCGCGGCTGAGAGCCTTCGGGGAAGGCGGTTCTTGGAAGGCGAAGGACAATTGCACGTCAAAGCAGCGGTAGACCGGTTTGAACCGGTTTGAATTCGAGTATGTCGGGAGCCGAAACTCGAGTCGTTTTCTCAGACGATGCCGTGCGCGCTCGCTTGAGCAACCTGCTTCTCGTCCGCGGTGCTTAGATGCAGCATGGACGTGTATGCTACAAAGAAGAAGGCGCATGAAATGCAGCGGCTCGTCAGCAACAGGGACAATCATCACGACAGGTCCTGAGAAAAACGAGATACTCACCTCTTCGGCAAACTGGACAAGCATACTTCCTTCTCGGCATCTTGCCCCTCCGCCTCTCGGCATCTCGAGCGTTCTTGACACTCTCCCGAAGCTGGATCGCACACTCCAGGCACAGGCCGTGTGTGCAGGGTAGAAGCAGAGTCGAAGGTGGCGAGGTGAGACAGATGAGACACTCAGATCCGGTCGTGCCCTCGTCTGCAGTGGGAAGGAAAGGTTGCGAGGTTGTGGTCGAAGCCGGGAACAGGGTCGATGTTGCTGTTCCGGTGGCCCCATTGTTGGGTGGCGCATCAGGAGACGAGCCAGGCGGGAGGTAAGCTGCCGTTGATGGGGTGATTGGCGTCGTGCCAGCATCGTCCGAAGGAGACATAACCTCGGTGGGGATCTCGGCCAATGGTGCTACTTCTCCTCCGGCAGCCGCGGCATCTCCGCCCGCACCTTCCTCGCCTGCGGCTCCTGCTTCACCATCAGCGCCTCCACCTCCACCAGCAGTGACGTCCTGCGTCGACGTAGTGGCAGGCACGGCAGCCAAGCTCGCTGGTGGCGGTCTCGAACTAAGAGCGAACAGCTCTTGCAGCTGGAACCGATGAGGGCCGATTTCAGCCTCCTGAGCTTCGACCTGAGCGCTCCATATGCGCAGAGTTCCGTCGCTCGCCTTGACCGCCGTCGCCGCCGTGGGTGAAGCGGCGGGAACGGAAGAGAGACGGAGGTAAGTAGTCTGCAGGTTCGGATCCGCAAGTGGTTTGCCGTGTTCGTCCAACGCCTCGACGACGATGGCTGCCTTGAGCGTTTCCTTGTCCAGCTTTTTGTCTTCTTTGTCCTTTGCCAATTCCTTCGTTTTGGATTCAGCCGCTGCAGTGGCACTGACTTCGGCAGCCAGATCCGGAGTGGGACCAATAGCCCCTGCTGTCGCTGCATTTTCCACATTGAGATCGAGCTTTTCCTCCCCATCGCCTTCCTCATTGCGATCCGCATCGCCTGATTTCTTCTTGGAGAAGCTGGGAGGGGCGTAGAGCGACATGTCCAGACGCAGGGCGACGCTCCGCTTCTGTGCGAAACCACGAGGAAGATGATACGCCTCCGCCGAGGAGCTGGTTGCGGTTCCCATACCTGCGCCGTTATCGATGTCGACTCCTTCTCCAGTAGTAGACGCGAGGATGGTAGTTGCTGCGAGAATGGGGAAGCCGAGGATGTGAGGCGGTGGTTGAGGGCTGAGCAGATTCCCGGCTGCGGCTGCCGTTGATTTCTGTTGATGGTCGATGAGAAGCTGAGGATAGTCCGCGTGCGCCAAAGCCGTGTTCCAGCTGCCGTGCTTGCGCGATGCCCTCACAAAGACGTGGATTGCGCATCGAGGAGCTGCACAATCGTACTCAAAATGCAAAATGTGAGTTGGATGAGTTAGGATTGGCGCGGAGGGTGCAGGTGTGAGTACATGCGATGGCAGGGGTGCGGCGCTGGGCGTGGTCAGCTCGTATTGGTACGAAGTTGAAGCGGCGGGACCAAGGGTAAGGCGGAAGGTGTTGCGCTTGAGATTCACATAGGATTGGAGAATGCTACACACCGACGATTCTGTGACTGCCCCAGGTGAGAGAGGCGGCAAGGGCGAGGCAGTAGAAGGCGACAGACCTCCCAATGTAGTGAGAGGAATGCTTTCGCCCGTTCCATCGGCCCCTGGCTCGGTCGCACTGTCTGCATTCGTAGTAATAGTCGCACCCGCAGCTGCTGATGGTGTCGTCGCATCTGTGGGATTGGTGGAGATCGAATTGGGATGCAAGGTGGCACCACCTCCGTGAGCGGCTCGTTGCAGCCATCGATGCACGGTACCGATCTGGATGGCATCGGCGAGTGGTAGAGGACCATCGGGCAGAGCGGCATCGGGGATCACACTCGTTGTGGTTGCATCTAAGAGATCGTCTTCTGGGTCTGCTGACTGGTGTTGGTGGTTCCATGACCAGGTGCTGTCGGTGGTGTACTGTCTTCGATGAGTTCCGTAGAGTGGCCGGGCCTGCTGCGCCGGCGATGGAGGCACATGGGGACTTGCGGGGTCATGAGGAGGATGGGAGAGCGACAAGTTGGAGAGAGAGGCCCCTCTCGCTCTTCCGGAAGAGCCTAGTCGTGGGCGTCGTAGAGTTGCTGAATTGATGGAAGAAATCTGAGTGAGAGGTGCGAAGGCAGGAGGCTGTTCTGTTGCTGGCGAGGTCGCTGCCTGCTGGGCATTTTGCTGCTGGGCTGTTGTTGCTGCTGGAGTGGTCCCAGTCGATGGGGTTGAAGATGAAGATGGGAAGTAGGTGGCCAGCGATGGACCAAAGAGAGTCGCATTTGATTCGCGCTCCTGTCTCTGTTTCCTTGAGAGCTTGGGAGGTGCAGTAGCGGCAGCAGCGGCGGCGGCGGGAGGGGCCATGGCCTGCACGATAGCATTGAATGCATCTTGCGGCTGGGCAGCTGGCTGCTGTTGTGCTTCCACATCTGGCTCAGTATTGTTCTGCCGCTGCGCTCGTTGCCGCTCTTGTCGCAGCTGCTCTTCGACTTGCAGGCTGCCTCTCCATCTTGCTAGGGCTGCCATGTCTTCTATCTGCCCTTGTCCTTCTCCGTAGTCAGCGCTGACAGGCGTTGAGATGGTCGTGGGTGAGCTGATCGAGATGCCGGCGGTCAGACTCGCAACAAACAAAGCGGCATTCGGCTCGGGGTTCGCAACACCAAGCATCTCAACCTGATCATCCTTTGCTGAACCAGACATCCGCATTACTCATACTACTGAAGTTATGTACATTTGCTTCTGCACTTAGCCACGCTGGCCAACCTGGATTACACCAGCGGCGATGAGCTTTTGGATGTTGGCCCGGATGGTAGGGTTTTTCATGTGGTCTTGGAGCGCAGCCGGCTGTTTCGGATCAACAACATGCAATGGAAGGGTCAGCCCTCATCGCTCAGCTTTGCTCCGATTCGGAACACAGGTCTACTCACGTTCGACTGGGCCTGTTGCAAGATGTTCTGCATGACGGGATCGCCCATAATCTTCGCCACTTCAGGGTCCCGCATAGCCCGTGCCAGAGTCTCTTCATTGCTCTCCCCGCTTCGCTGCTGATACAAGGCTTGCATGATCTTGTCCGATGTGCTGGAGAGTTCGCGCGCTGCTGCAGCGTCGTTGACCTCGGCGTTGACATCGGTACCCTGCTGGACGGCCTCAAGCGCTTTGGTGAACTCCTTCATACCGAAAAGGACATTGGCTTTGCGAATGTGCGCTTTGACAAACTGTGGATGACAGCGAGATTCAGCTCATATGCGCGTGCGGAGATAAAGACCGATAAGCACTCACCTTAGGATCAACCTTGATGGCTGTCTCCGCATCCTTTAGAGCCTCTGGTAGGGCGGCCAACTTGGTGTAAGCGCTCGCTCGGTTGGTGTAGCCTCTTGGGTCGTCTGGGTTCCTCTTGATCGCTTCCGTGTATGCTTTGACACTCTCGGCAAAGTTGCCCTCCTTGTAGAGGTCATTTCCGCGATTCCTCTCCTCTTCCGCCTTGGCCGGGTCAATGTATGCTAGTCGGTCATTCTCCTTGAGCGTTTTTTCAGCATCGCGCAGCTTGGCGAGGATTTCAGGTGTCCGGTGTTCGGTAAGCGACTTTTCGAAGTTAGTGATCGCAGCGGGAAGATCGCCCTTCTTCTGGTAAGCTGATCCGAGTCGACCGAAGGCCTTAGCAACCAGCTTGTAGTCGGCTCGCATCGCGCGGCCCTCTTGTACAGCCTCGGTGCAGGTCTTGATGCACTCGTCCAGGTTGCCCTGTTCAAAGTAGCAGGCGCCGAGGTTGTTGAGGTAGGTGATGTCCTTGTGCAACTCCCAAGCCTTCTTGTAGTGCTCGACCGCGGGCTCAAATTGCCGCTTGAGGTACAACGCGTTTCCCTTCGCCTTTTCCGCATCTGCCTCCTCCTTTGCCTTCTTTGAGTCGTCTGTCTCTTCCGACTCTTCCTCGACTTCCATAGCATCTTCGTCCGCCTTTTTGGCGCCGCTTCCCGAAGCTTGTGTCGATGACCCGCTGGCTCGCGCGGGTTCCGCTTTCGAAGTGGACGACGACGATGGAACCTCCTCGAACGAAGGAGTGGCGCGAGCTTGAGCGTTGATGTTATCCTTCTGCTCTGACAGGTTTTCGGGTACCTCGGTGGATCCTTCTGGTCGCTCGAAGGCTTGGAGGTCGATGCCCATCAATGCGCCCATCACGGACAGCATGCGTGGGTCGGAGAAGGCGTTGGCCATGTCCGAGGGATTCTGTTGGACGCTTCGGAGCTTCGCGACGAAAGCAGGGTCAGAAAGTAGGGGTGCGGTCTTTGGGTTCTGAGACAGCTTGGAGATCAGCTGAGGGTCGGAGAAGAGTTTGGAGATGCTGTCGCCGGGTCCACCACCGCTTGTATTTTCTGCAGCAAGGCAAAGAACAAGTCAGCGCTCCCTATCTTTCCGATACACAGTGCCGTAACTGATTCTTACCGAGCGCATTCTGCACGTCCTGGAGGCCTTTCTTGAGACCAGCATCAGTCGGGGCGATCTTGAGACCCTCTTCGTATGCATCGACAGCTTCTTCCAGCTCTCCGCCTCCGTGCAGGGCCGCTCCTTTGCGACTGTATCCTTTGGCGAATTGTGGGTTGATCTTGATGCACTCCTCCGCATCCTCGAGGGCTTTGGAGTAGGAACGCAGGCCTGCGTATGCTGCGCTACGATTGGAGTACAGAATGTGGGCTGCGTCGGCGGCTGGGTCCTGGACGGCCTCGATGGCGGCAGTGTACGCCTGAATGGCACCGTCCCAGTCTTTCGCAGCGAATGCAGCATTTCCCTTTGCTTTGTGCTCTGCGACGCTCATCTTGTCCTGTGTTTGCGAGCTGCTGTGTTGGTCGACCTTACTGCAAACGACGATGAATTGATGCTGCCTTTTGAAGATTTGGAAGTCCAAGCGCGACCTTCTCAACCACGTGGCTGGAAAGCTCGGGAAGCTTCCAATTGACGACCGGCACCACGTGGCCCGTTGTCTCGGCCGAGACGGGAAACGTTCGCGCTGTTGTTGTGAGGTCATCAACACATCCGATGAGCGACGCGGGGAGGGGGAGGTCCTCTTGGCCGAGCACCCTCAACATCTCACTCACTTCGTGGTGCGGCCAGAGATGAGTGGATACGCGGAAGTGTTCAGCAATGCGCAGCCGCATGCAACCCTTCCTTTGCTCCAGGCGCGCTTCTCCTCTGCCAATCGGCTACACAAGGAGGTCGTAGACTATCTCGCCGCCCGGCGCGACCTGGAAGAGCAGTACCTCAAACAGCTAAACAAGCTCCTCCAGAAGAAGTCGCCATTCTTCGAATCTCAGACCAACCACCCTGCTGATGCCTCATCCTACCAGCCGCTGATCGATGCTCTTCAGAAGGAACTCAACGCTACGCTATCAATCCACATAGAACTGGAAGACAAGATCAACAAACACATCGAAACCCCCTTGCGGTCCCTGCCCAGCTCTCACCCGGACTGGAAGCGGATCAAGGAGCTGGATGACGACCTCGCCGCGCAGATTAAGGAGCTGAACTCCTTGGAATCCACTCTCGATAAGGATCGTAAGAAGTTGCAATCTACCCCATCTTCCAACATCAAGAAGCACTCCCAAGCCATAAACAAGGTCAATGATTCACAGCGCGCCTACGATCATGCCCTGGCCTCGTATGCGACGGAGGCGCCCTTTCACTTTGACAGCTATGGTAGAATCGATAAAGCCCGACTCGAAGCTCTCGTTGAGGCTGTCATACAGCTCGAAACGGCTCAGGCAGATGCAGCCCAGAAATGGATGAAAGTCAGCGAACAGACTACCACCGTCGCCCTTACTCTCGACGCTGGCATCGAAATCAGAGCTTTCCTGAACAAGGCCGAGAACAGTCTTCCCAAGGCGGATAGCGCGCCCGCGGTCTCAGCCACAGGTACAAATGGTCGTGGGCCAGCACCAGATAGGCCAGATGATTTCTTGGCCAATTCCACCTCCAACGTATCTGCGATAAATGCGGCTGCCAGTACCACATCGCTGCCGAGCATCAACAATGCTGCAGATCTGTCCGTCTCCACGGTCAATTCTCGCAGACCTCCACCACCGCCCACATCCTCGGCAGGAGGCAGCACCCTGCGAGGCGCGCTTTCCCGTCTGGGCGGAGGCCGGTCCAAAGCACGAGATTCCACCTTTGGAGGCTCAACACCTGCTGGCGCGACGGTTTCCGTCTACGGCACGCTGCCAGAAGAAGGCAGCACGACCAATGTCAACGATGATGCGAGGTCTGGGTTGGGAGCGAACAAGAGGACGCCGAGTCTGTTCCGATCCAGTCGCTCTTCTACTGAACGCGACAGGTCTGCAGGCCCGCCTCCTCCGCCTGCATCGCGCAACTCTCAGTCAAATCAGGCACCTTTCCTCACAATTACCTCCGATCGAGATGATACAGATTCTGGTGCAGCTAGGGGGAGTCTCATGGCGCCTTTGGTGCCAACCCGAGCTGGCACCAACCCGTCTCGATCAAGCTCTACAGGTCCCGCGGCCTCTCCTTCTACGTCCGGCTTGCCGAACACGAGCCTGGTTGCCTCCCCACCACCTGTTGATGCCGAAGGATTCAGCATCCCTCCCCCCGATCGCAAGCCTTGGGAAAGCAACGGAGGCGGCGAAGAGGGTACTGAGGACTTGCTCGAGTGAGTAGAGTTACCGTGAGAATTTATTGTATCCACCATCAGCTGACAGTTTCTGCGTGCTTTCAAAAGCTCCGCGGTGCCGAGTGGAGTCTCCTCACGGATGAGCACACTCAACATCGGGGGCGGAAACAGCCTCACCGATTCCGAATCGGATCGCCAAGCGCTAGAGAAGATGCGCTCGACTCTGGGTGCCCCACCTTCGATGGCTGGATCCGTTTCATCTGACTCTGGCACGGGAGTGACTCGTCGATCGACCACAAGTCGGAGGGAGAGGAGGTCGACGCGTGCCTTTACTGCCGGCTCGACACCCCAAGTCCCCGAGGAAGGCGCAGCGCCATCGGACCAGCCTGCTTCTTCTTTCACGGCCCCGATGACGGGTACAGGGGAGGGCAGGACGGGAAGCATGCTCTCCACCACCTCTGGCTTTGGACTTGGAGCCGGAGCTGGGGCTGGAGCTGCCACCGCTGTCATTGCGGCCAAGAATCAAGCCCAAGGCGCCAGCGTGGGAGCTCTCAGTGCTAATCCCTTCGAATCGTCATCCACGATCTCCGCGTCGCCTTTCGCGAGCAGTGGAGCCGGAAGAGTAAAGGCAAGCATCACGGAGACCGTCAATGCAGTGTTTAGCGGACCGACTCTGAGTCGAGTCCAGGTAGTTGGCGAGGTGCAAGTGCTACTCTCCGGTGGAAGCACCTCCTCCAACAAGAAGCTCAAGCTTGCACTCACAGGCGGCCCTCTCGGACGCACGGCGCCTAATCTTGCCTTCCTGTCCCCGGATAGTGCGTCTGGCTCCGCGAATGTCTTCGAACTCGATACGTCGGCGCTGCTCCTGTCGGGAGGCGGTAGCGGGGAAGCACGGGCTACGGTTCTGAAGTACCAGCTCGACCTGCCTCAACAATCGAACGAGGTTGTCCCGATCGATCTCCATGCGCAATGGAGATGCGAGCCCACACAGACGAGTCTGATGGTCTCGTACCGACCCAACTCGTCCTCTCGGCTGCTCACGAACAAGTCTGCCCTGGATGACTTTGAGGTGGTCGTTCCCATCGCGCCTGCGGGTAGTGTGGGTAACGCCATGCTGAAGCCCAGCGGAGAATGGGACAGCGCCGACTCGAAGCTGGTTTGGACGCTCGCTTCCTCTTCCTCCGCATCGAGCCAACCTCTCGCACTGGGCGAGGCCGGCAAGCTGCTCGCGCGCCTGGCGGTCGAGAAGGCCACTGTGCCCCAGCCTGTGAACGTCAGATGGAGTGTCAAGGGCGCGAGCGTGAGTGGGATCAGCATCAAAATTGAGTCGGACGACGACGATGCGTGGAGTTTTGGTGGGGAAGAAGGGGGAGATGTGGTCCGCTTGGCAGTCAGCGGCAAGTTCCTGGCGACGTAAAGGGCCCGTTCGGGACTGCAGGGGATTCATTGCTCCGCTTTCTCTTCGGCACGCTCTTCTGGTCGGGGTCGCTCTTTCTTTATATCTTACGCTTCTGTTATACTTTCATTGCTTCGAATTCGACACATGCGCGTCACTTTGCTACCTGTCAGACAGATACCGCCTAAAGTGCGAGCGTCGTGCTCTTGGAAAGATGCCGAGCGTTCAAGAAGCACACTGACATGATGAACTCTGTGGTACAAAAGGAGCTCCTCCATCCCATCCTCGCCGACGCACGAGCCACCCTGCTAAGGGAACGATAGACAACATCATCTTCCTCACTCTCATCATCAACTTTCCGATAGCCTCATCATCACCATCACAATGGCAGGCGAGCTCGTTGTAATCACTGGTGTGAGTATGTCTGTGAGGTGCTCGAACGCGGTGACAGTTGCTGACTGTCCCACGCCTTCACACTCAGATCACCGGCTTCCTAGCCACTCATGTCCTCAAGGCCACACTGGCCGCTCCCGAAAAGTATCGGGTCCGCGGCACACTGCGCTCTGCTGCAAAGAAGGAGCAGGTGCTGTCCATACTTGAAGATGATGCCGAAAGGGAACGTGTCGAATTCGTGGAGGTGAAGGACACTGCGTCCTCCGACTTGACCGCTGCTCTCGATGGGGCAACCTATGTTCTACACACAGCCTCGCCCTACCAAATTGAAGGCATCACCGACCCACACGCACAGCTCTTGAGCCCAGCGGTGCACGGAACTACCAATGTGCTCGAGTATGCGGCCAAGGTACCCACCATCAAGCGCATTGTCATCACCTCGAGTTTCGCCGCTGTTACCGATTTTCTCCAGGGCGGTCCAAATCGGCCGGGCTTCACCTACACCTCCAAGGACTGGCTACCTTTGACGGAGGAAGATGCGCTCAAGCCTGATGCCCCAGGCGCTGTGATCTATAGCATTTCCAAGAAGCTTGCTGAGAAGGCGGCATGGCAGTTTATTGAGGAGCAGAAGCCTGGGTTTGACATTGCGACCATGAACCCGCCCATGATGTGAGCTTACGTTCGTGTTCGCTGGCTGTTACATCTCGAGAGCTGACCTTCTGGATGATGTGCACCCCGCAGCTATGGTCCGACTCTGCAGCCCAATGTGACACTGGCAAGCCTGAACACGTCCTCGAGGGCTATCTACAACCTGATCTCGAGCGCTTCGACGTTCCCAGTGGACCGACTCCCGCTCTTTGCTTCCGCGACCGACGTCGCCAATGCCCACGTCGCCGCTCTCTCCCACCCTCAAGCCTCCAACAAGCGATTCTTGCTACAAGGCAAGGGAGTGCTCACCTGGGGCAACGCGGCCGACTACATTGCTCGAACTCGACCTGAACTCAAGGAACGACTGCCCCAAGGATGGGAGGAGGCAATCGAGAAGAAGAAGGCCGAGGACCAGTACGCCAAGCTCGATATCACAGATGCGAAACAGATCTTGGAGCTGGACTTCCAGGATTGGGAGCAGACCCTGGAGGAGTCCTTGGCTTCACTGCTGGAGCTGGAGAAGCAGCCCAACTGGAAGAATTGATCATGGCAAAAGACCTGGAATATTTGAATGCACTTTCAATAGAGCACTTGGAGAATATCAGCCATATGCCGTTGCATTCCACTCGCTAAGCATGCGCGTCTATGCTTTGCGTGCTGCATTGGATTTCCAGCGCGTGAGCGATGATTGGCAGAGGCGCGTCTGGCCGACGCGTTGAATTCGCGTCACGCGACGCGTCCGTGCCAGTTCGACAGTGAAAAGAGGTCAGAAGCCTAACAACCCCCCACCCTCACTTCCTTTCACCTCGACCGACCTTAAACAAACCAGACCTCAACTAGGTCCAGCTGGCGGCCACAGGCAGACTGCACTCCCCAAGAGCAAGTCATCTACAATTGGTTGACTGAACAGCGACGCATCTCGACGTGCTCGGTTCGTTCCTCGAGTCGCCCGAAGGTTTTCGAAAGTCACCCAACCATCGACCCTACCTCATCCTCATCCTCATCTTTCCCTCTCCCTTCTCTCTCTCTCAAACATGCCACCAAAGACAGACACCACCATATTCAAGGTCAGTCGCATCATGCTACCTGTTTCTATATGCGAGACTGACTTTGTTGTTGCTTCTCACAGGCTACCTACTCCGGCGTGCCGGTATATGAGTGCATCATCAACGATGTCGCCGTCATGCGTCGCCGAGCCGACTCATGGCTCAACGCAACGCAGATCCTCAAAGTCGTAGGCATGGACAAGCCGCAAAGGACCCGAATCCTCGAACGCGAGGTCCAAAAGGGTACTCACGAGAAGATCCAGGGTGGATACGGCAAATACCAAGGAACCTGGATTCCACTCGAGGCCGCTGTCAAGCTGGCAGCTCAATACAATGTTTCCGACCTCTTTGACCCTATCACTTCCTACGTACCCTCGGGAACCTCGCCTCCCCCGGCGCCAAAGCACAATGCAGGTGGTGCCGGTCGAGCTTCGGCGGCGAAGAAGGGATCCTCCGCGACTCCGTCCATCTCAGCGGCTGCCGGGCTGGCCAGCAAGCGAGGAGCTGCCGCTGCCCAACTCGCACACGCGGACAGAGCGAACAATTCTTCTCGATACGACAATGGTGATGAAGGTAGCTTCAGCCCCGCCCCTTCACAAGAATCGTCAGCTTCAGCAACGCCCTCACCCGTGCCTTCCCACCTCGAAGGACTTGCAGAGACTCTGAGTCAAGCTACTGATGGAGACGGCAAGATGCTTCCGCCTGGTCATCCACCACACATCAACACGGGACCCAACGTAGACAATGCGTCCAAGTATGCTGAAATGATCCTGGACTACTTCATATCGGAAAGCACAACCATACCTGCCATCTTGACTCATCCCCCAGCCGATTTCGATGCGAACATGAGCATCGACGACGACGAGCATACTGCTCTGCACTGGGCATGCGCGATGGGCCGGGTCCGGGTTGTCAAGCTGCTGCTGTCCGCTCAAGCCGACATCTTCCGAGTCAACATGAGCGGTCAAACAGCACTCATGCGAGCGGCAATGTTCAGCAACAACTACGACTTGCGTAAATTCCCCGAGCTGTTTGAGCTGCTCCATCGATCGGTACTTAACATTGATCGACAGGACCGAACGGTATTCCACCACATCATTGACCTCGCCCTGAGCCGGGGCAAGCCTCACGCCTCAAGGTACTACCTCGAGACAATGTGCAATCGCTTGGCAGAATACCCCTCCCAGCTGGCCGACATACTCAATTTCCAGGACGAAGACGGCGAAACTTCGTTGACCATGGCCGCACGCGCGCGATCAAAGCGGCTGGTGCGGATCTTGCTGGAACATGGCGCCAACCCGAAGTTGCGGAACAAGGAGGGTAAGAGCGCAGAGGACTACATCATTGAGGATGAGCGCTTTCGAGCGAGTCCACCCACCGTCACTCCTGCTATCGGGCTCGCCGGTCCTGGGGGAATGGGCGCGAGCGGGGCAGCATCGTTCGTGACTGGACCCGATGGACTGCCACTGGGCACCTCGGGACTTCACAACTCCGAAGCGGGCCAACGGGCAGCCACAAGAGCTGTGTCCCTGTTGACCACATTACTCGGCCAGCTGGCTCAAAATTACGACGACGAGATCGGGACAGTCGATAAGAAGCTGGCGCAAGCTCACACACTCCTCAGCCAAATACAGAGCGAGATTGCCGAGTGCACGAGAGTGAGGGAGGATCTCGAGACGGGCGCTGGCGGGCAGAGCGATCTTGCAAGAGTTGGGGAGATAGGAGCGAAGATTGTCGGTGTGTTGGAGAAGCGATCGCGTGAGCAGGCAGAGGCGGAGTGGAAGGAGGAGAATGGGGAGGGAAGGCCGCTGTCGGATGTGAAGAAGGCGAGACTGGAACTCGAAGCAGATGGTGAGTCTCTGATGCTATTGCGAATGCGAAGATGCAAATTCTGACGATATGCGTGCTGCTTTCAAACAGCCTCCAAGACGGGACCTGTGCTTGATAGCCAACTTGGCGCGCTCCGAGCGCAATTAGACGAGGTCCGCACTCGAAGGTCCAAGCTGATCAGCGACTTTGTCACGAAGGCGCGTGAACAAGGCACTGGCAAGACGATGGCCTCGTACCGAAGACTGATCGCAGCTGGCTGCGGCGGGCTGGCGAAGAATGAGGTCGATGCTGTGGTCGGAGTCTTATGTGAGCTACTAGAGGAAGGCGGAGGCGCAGCAGCAGGCACCGGACCCACGGCCAACACAACTTCGGCCGGTGGGAGGAGACCTGTGGGTGCTGCAGACGACGTCGAAATGTCCTCGACCACGGGCCCAAACGGAATCACGACAGATGGACGATGAGCAACGACGGCCGAACAGACGCGTCCCTCTCTCTCTTCAATCGGCTCACAATCCTTTCCTAGGGGACCCTTCCGATCGGACATGTAAAGACCTTTCAGCGCCGTCCTTTCTTTAGACGCTGAGCCACCAAGACCCCAGCTAAAGCCAGGAAGAGCCGCAATCTTTTTCCGTCAGGCCGCAGCGATTGGGCTGCTCCCCATCTTACCTTCAGAAGACACGACCGAAACGAGTGTACATTTATCCTGTTCTCTTGTTTTCCCTACCCTTTTCAAAGTCCAATTGCAGCATTCGAAATGAAGACAGATCGTTGCGCAGCATCGATTGCATGCGTTCGTCTGATTGAGTGAGCAGTTCGGCATCTATGATGCCTACAGGGAGCGAAAGGCGACGGGAGGCTGCCGGTTTCAGTAGCCTTCTAGGTCGAGGGCTTCCAGCGCATCATCTTCTTCCTCCTCCTCGTCTTCTTCTTCCTCCTCATCCTCCTCGTCGTCTTCCTCCTCCCCACCATCCTTCTCTTCTTGGTCCGCCTCGACGTCCTTGGGCTTGCGCTCAAGCTCGAAGCGGTCGATATATGCTCTTACAGCGCCCGTATTGCCGCCGCTACCGCCATCAGCTTCGTTGTCCGCGTTGGCTGCCTTCATGGCCGTCGTAGAGTTTGCTTGAGAGCCGAGCGATCCTCCGCCAAGCCCTCCCGCGCCGCCCCCTCCTAATCCACCACTCCCACCAAGTACCATGCCCGATCCAAACGCGCCTGCGACAGGTGCAGTAGTTAGGCCAACCGCAGCGGTGGCAGGAGTGGGATCCCGCAGATGCCGGGCATACTCGTCCATGATCGCCCGAGGATGCCATCGTTGTGTCTTTCGGAACAGTGCGGTGCATAGGGAGGTGATCTCGACTCCGTCCAGACAATGCATGTAGAGAGGCCTCAAACTCGTGTCTGTGAGAATCCGAAGCACCTTCTGAGCGTCTTCTGGCGGCAGAGATGTCGGAGACCGATCCTTGATGGACGGGGTAGGGATGTGGATGAGTTTGATCCCTTGCGAATCGGCCCACGCCTTGAAGCGAAGATCCCCTTCCGTGGCGGGCGCCGGTGTCGCCGGACTTACGTCTTCGGCATCCCCTTTGCCCTTGCCCTTGTCCTTCCCGGATGACTTGCTCGGTGGTGTGAAGCCGATTTCGGCTGGCGGCTTGGGTGTCAGGCTGAGAATCGTCTTGAGGTAGAGTCTTGCGAGGAAGGGAAGATTCCGCGGTTTGGGATACGTGCCGCGGTACAAAGTCTGTGACTGTTGAGCCTGGCGGCGGCGATCTAGCTTGGCGAGGTACTCTTCATCCTCTTCATCGTAGTCTTCTTCTTCGCCGTCGTTGTGTTGTTCCCCCGGTTTCGCTGGGAACTGAGAAGGTCCAACCGCGGAGATGATGGAGAAGCGCAGAGGTGGGATCAGAACTCCCAGGGCTGACATTCCTTTGCGTCCAGCCGGCCTCCCTCACATCGATACCGGCCGTGACTTGCTCGGCTCGGATGTCGTCTGGCCTTGGGCTCGACGTTGTCTGAGATGGAGGTCTTGGAGATGGAGGGACAACAGGGACGAGTATTACAGTACGCACAGACTTCATCCTTTCTTCTTCCCGACGTCGATGATCACTTCCATCGTCCAACACCACGCAGATGGCATCGACGTCAGCAACCACCAGCAATGATACCCTGCATACAGTCGGCATCGAGTATAGACCCGCAACCAAGAAGGATATCAGGCGAGTCAAGGTTCTAGCTCAGCGGGTCGGGCGGCTCTTCTACGATGATCCGCAGATACTCTTACTCGATCAGCTATGCACAGTCGAGATCATCCCAGCTGAAGTCCTAGCCTCAAGGGTGGGGAGGACGATCAAGGAGATCGGCGCCATGCTCCTCCGTCTGCTCGAAGACAGACTGGTTGCGATTCACCGCCGGACGGAGATACGGGATCCTTCCAATCCTCATGCTCGACCCGTCAACAAGTCCTACTACTACATCTCGTATCCGCGCTTCCTCAAAGTTATTCGATGGCGAATGATGTCGCTCAACAAGCAGATTCAAGAGGCGGGCTCTCGCAATCTCGAGAACAAGGGCTTCATCTGCCCGCGCTGCGGGAAAACATACGATTCGCTCGATGTCGCCAATCTCTACGATCCATTTACAAACGAGCTATGCTGCGATGTGCCCGGGTGCGGATCGGCGCTGAAGCACGATGAGAACAGGGAGGAAGCTAGGAAGGGCCAGGAGAAGGGCAGCAAGTTCATGGAGCAGTGCTCGGGCATCTTGCGAATCTTGGCTTCGTTGGAAGGCGTTCTCATGCCGCAGTGAGTGAGACCAGGGAACCTTGAGAAAGCCGCTGGAATCAAGGCGCTTGACATCATCTCCTTTGAATTGGTCCTCATCCCAATCCTGGTTCCCGTCACGGAACTTCGGAAATAGCTTCGATCCAGAGGAATACATCACCGCGAATCTACCTTTGGAGACCTGGAAAAAGGCGAATATGGACTCCTTCGACATTGGCGATCTGCCCGAGTCAAGTACCAAGATGGGCTCGCAAGCAGGGCCGTCTTCATCCAGAACAGGGTCATTGCTCATTTCATCTGGCAAGAACGGACTTTCCGACGCGCAGATTGCATCTCGGCCCTTGTCCAATGTGCCCAGTGAATCCACAGGTGGGATCTCCGTGCGGCTAGTGGGCAATGATCCGGCTGAAGAGGCGGCGGCGCAACGAGCTCGGGAGCTACAAGCTCGCAAAGAGAGGGAGCAGAATCAATTGCCAGAGTGGCATTTGGCCAGTACCATCTCGGGCGAACAGACCAGTTTGGGTCTGAAGGAAGGAGCCAGGAGGGCCAAGGATGCTGCCGAGGCTGGAGGCCAGGGTCATGGAGGCGCCAACGGGAAGGGTAAAGGAAAGGGTGGTGAAGATGGCGATGAAGACGATTGTGAGTGCCTGCGCCGTCCGCAGCCCGTGGGCCAGTCCGAGATGTCGGCAAGCTGATGGACCTCGCCTGTGTTTGCAGACTATGCACAATATGCGCAATTACAAGACGAAGGTCGAGCGAGCGGCGGAGGGCAGACGCTGGACGAAGACGATCTCGAGTTCGAAGATGTGACAGGCGACGATGACATTGGTGGAAGCGCTGCCGCAGCGAGCACCGCAAGAAAGCGGGAGCGGGACAGCGAAATGGAACTCGAATACGCAGGTACCAAGGGTCGCGCCAAGGGCAATGGCGACGGAAGCGACCACTCGACGGCCAAGAAGCAACGCATACACTCTGCGTCTTCCGGCCCCCAGTCTGATGCGATTGTGATTAGCGACGATGAAGAGTACGATGGCGGTCCCGCATCCGCTCATGCGAACACCAAAAAAGGTGTCAAGCCGGGTAGCGGCACGACCTCAAATGGACATCGCGCTCCGCCGCCGCCGCCAGCAGCAGCAGACGAGGAAGACTTCGATTTTGAGGAGATCGAGTGATTCTTTTGGTTCATTTCTGATGTCATGTAGTACTAATCGTAACAAGAAAACCTCCTTCCGACGAGTCAAAGCTGCCAGCGGCCAACAGCACCCTTTGGCGTGCCTTTGCCGCGTTTTGTAAGTCTCCCTTCCTCCCTTCTTTCGGCCGAGACTGTTGTAAAGTTTCAAAAGCTGTTGCCACATCTCTCGGCCGGTACAATTTTTTCCTCGCCTTGGATTACATACTGTACTCTCCCTACTCCTAAAAGACACTTTTAAGCAGCACCTCCACCAGAAAGACGCCCAGCCTCGCCCTTCAAGTGATCTTGGTTGTAAATTTGACTTGTTCTCAAGGATTTTTCAGAAGTTGCTGCATGCGTCAAAATATCAGAAACGAGTCCTTCGCGACTCTAGCTCGCCAATTTCTGAACACTGCCACGGAAGTTTGGAGTAGAATCATCTGATGAAGCAGCACTGTAAGGTACTTCAATCATGTGCATCACGCTGTTTCGGTCAATTTTTTGATTCGTGACTGAACTATGACTCCAAATATCACTATCTTAGCAGACCATTGGTGTCCTTTTCGGACGGTATCACTCAAAGTCAATGTGGCTGTTGGTCCATGTCGTAGATTTGGATGCCTCACAAGCAGGGCTGTGAGGTCGAAATCCAGTACATCATGTTCATTCCTCAAAATCAGAAATTCTCCCGCTGAATTTTGAATCCGATGCGTTCAGCCTCGCTGACCATCTGTTCGTAAACCCATGTTGCCCGAAGATGAGCTCGATTTGCTTGACCTAGCAGCTCTTTAAGTTGGTTGAGATGGAGCTCTTGCACGGTCGACGGATCCATGTTGCGGAACGCCTCTGCCGCCTGTGAATAATGCTGAAACTCCTGATGGCTAAGGTCTGCTGACAGACGGAGGATCTGAATATGTTGTTCCACCAGATCAGAAGGCTTACGCTGCACAAACGTACCGAACATTGCCGCCAAAACCCTCAGCGATATTGAAGGCGGTGGCGCTCTTGTAGCTATGAAAGAGTAGAAATTGTCAGCCGTAAGGAATACAGTTTGGATAAGTTACACACACCTAGATGAGACAAGGAGTCGTTGATCCATCTCCGCCTGTGAGTCCTTGTCATAAGTTGAGTTTCCTGTGCCTGCTCCAAGCACAGGTTTCGCGCCAATGTGAGAAGGCTGATGAAGAGGAGAACTGCAGTAATGGAAACAGCAGCTGACCGCATGATGTAATGATATTTTCTTGGTCCGAAACAACGTCTGCGGCCAAATGCTTCCTCGAAGCTGAGACTTTGAAGCTTTAAGTGTCAAAACCCTTTTGCACCAGCTGAACGCATCTCGACGCGAGCTTTTGTAGGCTGCGATGTGAGAGTAAAGCTACAACCGCATTTGGATAAGCTAAGGACAAACGAATGCGCTTGGAATTTGCAGCACGATCTCCATACGTCAAATCTGAAGCCATACACCAGACTCAGAGATAATTCGATACACATCAATTGGAGGACCGATATGAGTTGTGCCACTCTCAGCATAAATTGCATGGAAGATGAGGTGAACAGCAATGTGGATTCCAGTCTCATACGCACATGTGTAAGCAACCGTTTCGAAAATCTTGTGACTTGTGAGAAGGGTTATTTTGAATGAAATAGTTTGATCAAACGGAATTCTGAGGGAATGATTGATATAAATATATTTGTTTGAATTGCAGATGCAAGTTAAGTGCGCTCCATTTGTGAAGTTTCCCGAAACATGTCAAAGTTAGCTGTACCCGCAACACACGTCTCATAAGACGGACTACTCCTGCTTTGTTCTGCGTCGGACGTTGATGCCAAAGACGGAAAGATTAGTTGACGCAAAGATCAAAGGGCTGTGTTTTGTTTAATATCGCATTGCTCTGCTAGTAAATGATGTACGACTCTCAATTGACACGACAGGTCATCAACAATGAGGTGGACCGGCTGCAGTTCACACAGCATTTAACGTCTCACTAAGGCCAAAGCTTAGTTCGAGTCCGCAAGATAATATAGATAAAGATGCTGAAAGGGGGTATATTTGCCATCCTCGTGCGCGTTCGCACCAATTTTGTGCCTTTCCCTCACACGCACATTTACGATAGCTTCAATTGCTGCCTCACAGTGCTAGCGTCCTATAACAGCAGTCCAGTATGATGCTACTTCTTAAATATGTTGCTATTGGGTTTACGCTTATTGCGACGTTAGCACAACCGTCGGCTGCCGGCCCTGGCGCCTCTCGACCTGATGCCTGTGAGCCCAAAGCTACATGTTGACGTCTTGTTGTTGACTCATGAGACGAAGAGCACTTTCACAGTCCTGGGATCGCGCATGGATCCACCCTCATCGCCTCTGCTACAAGATTTGCTCAGACAGATTCGTAAGTGACCTTGGCCACGAACGGCTGAACAACCATGCTTACCAAAAGTTCCATATGTTTCAGTGCGCCACTCGCAGCGCGCACATGAGCTGATGAGCTCAATCTCTGGTGAACTACAGACAGGCTGGGATACGCTACATCCTGCAGAACAGCTTCGCATTCACTCGGTACTAGAGGACGCTCAACAGACCGCTTCTCTCATACGAGAATTGAGTCAACGAATTGATACAGAATCTCAACGACTGGCTGCTGAGGCATCCAAGCCTTGGAAAGATCGCCTTCGACCACGCCCTCCTCCTCCTCCTCAGCCCTGAGGAGAAATTTTGACTGGGACAGTCCTCTCGGTTGGCCCTCCGCGAATAAAAAGATTGCTCTCCTTCTGAATCGAGCAAGACGGCATAAATAGTTGCGTTTCTAATCAGGATCTGATTTGATCAAGTCAAAGAACGTCTCTCAAGACGAGTGACCATTTTCATCAGGCACAGAACATATTGGTGATTGTTGAACTGCAACGCTGACCGGTCAATGAAGTAGTTCCTACGTTCGTGACTTCAACTCGGGAATTCCATTTTCAAAAAAAAAAGCGCAAATGCCTTATCAGAGTCGGTTTGAGCACAAACATGCGAACGGACGACTGTGAAATGAATACATTCGCTGTCACCGCTATCTCCGGTCCCACCGCCGCTCTGGACGATTCTTATATTGGCACTTTCCTTCGAGAGCCGCAAATGCTTCTGGTTTCCGTCTCGCTCAGTGCGGCAGCAGAAGTCTGCATGCACGTGGCAGCGAAAATCTGCCTTGAGATCTCATGTTTTTGCGTCCGTCTCATGCACCGCCTGCTTCTGATTCTCAGTAGGCACGAACGCTGATGAGTCTGGCTGTCGAATTTGAGAGCGCCTTGCCCAGACCTTGTTGTGCTTTACATCACAGTCTCGGACAGTAAAACCTTGCCCGCATCAATGCTGCTGGCAGTCCCGAGAGCGGATAAGAGCATGTTCCCCCCCCCCCCCCCC